>CAUYTI010077471.1:0-10249 GCA_963575145.1 Galago senegalensis
TGTTGTGGCGGGCGCCTGTGGCCCCAGCTACTTGGGAGGCAGAGGCAAGAGACTGGCTTGAGCCCAGGAGTTGGAGGTTGCTGTGAGCTGTAATGCCACGGCACTCTACCCAGGGGGACAGCTTGAGGCTCTGTCTCAAAAGAAAAAAAAGAAAGAAAGAAAGAAAAAGTGTGTAGTGCACATACAGTAATTATATGTGTTATACTTTTATATGACTGACAGCACAGTAGCGTTATTTACACCTGCATCACAAATGCATGGCTGCAATATAGGAATTTTTTAATTCCATTATAATTTTATAAGATTACTGTCATATATGATCTATCATTGACTAAAATGTTGCCATGCAGTGTATGACTATAAATGGAATCATAAGAGTATGTGGCCTTTTGCATCTGTTTTCTTGGACTTAGCATAAGCATAATATTTTCAAGGTTCATTTTTTTTTTGTTTATTTTTTTGAGACAGAGTCTCACTCTGGTGCTCACTGTAACCTCAAGTTTGTGGGCTCAAGTGATCCTGTTGCCTCAGTTTTTCTATTTTTTGTAGAAATGGGGTCTTGCTATTGCTCAGGCTGGTCATGAACCCCCTGAACTCAAGCAATCTCCCTGCCTTGGCCTCCCAGAGTGATAGGATTACAGGCTGAGCCACTGCGGAATATTTAACATTCATTCTTTCTTTTTTAGAGAGAGACAGAGTCTCACTTTTTTGCCCTTGGTAGAGTGCTGTGGCGTCATAGCTCACAGCAACCTCCAGCTCTTGGGCTTAGGCGATTATTTGGCCTCAGTCTCCGGAGTAGCTGGGACTACAGGTGCCACAATGCCTAGCTGTTTTTGGTTGCAGTTTGGCCGGGGCCAGGTTCAAACCGCCACCCTCAGTATATGGATCCAGCACCCTACTCACTGAGCCACAGGCTCCACACTTCAACGTTCATTCTTACTGCAGTATATATCAGTCCTTTTCTTTCTTTTTTTTTTTTTTTAAATAGTCTCACTTTGTCACCCCTGGTAGAGTGCACTGTTGTCATAGCTACAGCAACCTCAGTCTCTTGGGCTCAAGTGATTCTCTTGCCTCCACCTCCCAAGTAGCTGGGGCTACAGGTACCCACTATAATGCTCAGCTGTTTTTAGAGAAGGGGTCTTACTGTAGCTCAGGCTGGTCTCCAACTCATGAGTTCAGGTGATCTGCCCAGCTTGGCCTCCCAAAGTACTGGGATTACAGACATTAGCCACCGCACCCAGCTCAGTACTTCATTATGTTTTACAGCCAAATAATGTCCCATTATACAAATAGATTTATTTTGTTTATCCATTCATCAGTTAATGGACATTTGGGTTATTTCTGCTTGGTAGCCATTATGAATAATGATGATATAGATGTTTGTGTATAGGTTTTTGTATAAATATATGTTCTTAGGAATATAACTAGGAGTGGAATTGCTGGGTCGTGTGGGAACTACGTTCAGCTTTTCAAGATATGCTAGACTGTCAATACTTATTATCTGTCCTGTTTTGAGTATAGTCATCATTGTGGTTTTGATTTAATTTCTCCAGTAACTAATGATGTTGAGCACTTTTCGTATGCTTTCTGTCCATTTGCATTCAGTCCTTTGCCCGTTTTTTTTTTTTTGTTTTTTTTTTTTTTTGAGACAGAGTCTCACTATGTCACCCTCAGTAGAATGCTGTGGCATCACAGCTCACAGCAACCTCAAACTCTCAGGCTTACGCGATTTTCTTGCCTCAGCCTCCCGAGTAGCTGGGACTACAGGTGCCCGCCACAATGCCCAGCTATTTTTTGGTTGCAGTTGTCATTATTGTTTAGCAGGCCCGCACCAGGCTCAGACCTGCCAGCCTCAGTGTATGTGGCTGGCACTGTACTTACTGAGCTACAGGTGCCAAACCCTTTGCCCATTTTCTTTAATTGGGTGATATGTCTTTTGTGGTTGAGTTGTAAGAGTTCTTTATATATTCTGGATACTAGCCCTTATGAGAGAAATAATTTGCAAATATTTTTTTCCTATTCTAGAAATTTTTTTCAGTTTCTTCTTAGTGTTTTCTGAAGCACAGATGTTTTTAATTTTGGGAAAGTCCAACTTAAATGTTTTTTTCTTTTGTTGCTTATAGTTTTGGTGTCTTACACATAAATAAGAAAGCATTGTGAAGCCGAGGTTTCAAAGATACACTGGTGTTCTTTTCTAATGCTTTTATTGTTGTATGTCTTACATTTAGGTCTCTGATGCATTCTCAATTAATTTTTGTGTATAGTGTGAAGAAGGGCTGTAACTTTGTTCTTTCATATGTAGATATCCAGTTGTCCTAACACCATTGTTTGAAAAGACTGTTCTTTCCCCCATGGAATTATCTTGGTGTTCTTATTAAAAGTCAGTTGGCAGACTCGGTGCCTGTGGCTCAAGTGGCTAAGGTGCCAGCCACATACACCTGAGCTGGTGGGTTCGAATCCAGCCCGGGCCGCCAAACAACAATGATGGCTGCAACCAAAAAATAGCCAGGCGTTGTGGCAGCTACCTGTAGTCCCAGCTACTTGGGAGGTGGAGGCAGGAAACTCACTTGAGCCCAGGAGTTGGAGGTTGCTGTGAACCGTGATGCCACGGCATTCTGCCCAGGGCTACAGCTTGAGGCTCTGTCTCAAAAAAAAAAAAAAAAAAGTCAGTTGGCTATAAACATGTTGTTTCATTTCTGGACTCACAGTTCTATTCCATTGATCTATAATATCTTTATCCTTATGCTAATATCATACTATATTGATTACTGTGGTTTTGTAGTAAGTTTTAAAAGCAAAAGTATGGCTCAGCACCCGTAGCACAGTGGTTATGGAGCCAGCCACATGTACATGCTGGCAGGTTCAAGCCTAGCCCGGGCCAGTTAAACAGTGACAACTGCAACAAAAAATAGCCAGCTGTTGTGACGGGCACCTGTAGTCCCAGCTACTTGGGAGGCTGAGGCAAGAGAATTGCTTAAGCCCAAGAGTTTGAAGTTGCTGTGGGCTGTGATGGCACGGCACTCCACCCAGGGCAACATAATGAGACTCTGTCTCAAAAACAAAAAAAAGCAAAAAGTATAAGTCTTCCAATTTTGGTCTTTTTTCAAGATTCTTTTTTGTTCTAGGTCCCTCAAATTTCTATATCAATTCATATCAATTTCTACTAAAAAGGCAGCTAAGATTTTGATAGGGATTGTGTTAAATCTGCAGATCTATTTGGGAAGATCTTAATATTAAGTCTTTCAGTCTATCTATATGGGATTGTCTTCCATTTGTTTAGGTCTTCTGAAATGTTTTATAGCTTTTAGTGTATAAGTCTGCACTTCTGTTGTTAAATTTATTATTATTATTTTCTTTATTATTATTATTATTATTATTTGAGACAGAGCCTCAAACTCTCACCCTGGGTAGAATGTCATGGCATCACAGCTCACAGCAACTTCCAACTCCAGGGCTCAAGCGATTCTCCTGCCTCTGCCTCCCAAGTAGCTGGGACTACAGGCGCCTGCCATAAGGCCTGGCTATTGTTTGGTTGCAGCCATCATTGTTGTTTGGTGGGCCCGGCTGGATTCGAACCTGCCAGCTCAAGTGTATATGGCTGGCACCTTAGCTGCTTGAGCCACAGGCACCGAGCCTATTTTCTTTTTTATTGTAGAGACAGAGTCTCACTTTATTGCCCTGGGGAGAGTGAGTGCCTTGGGGTCACACAGCTCACATCAACCTCCAACTCCTGGGCTTAGGTGATTCTCTTGCCTCAGCCTCCCCAGTAGCTGGGACTATAGGCGCCAGCCACAGCACCCGGCTATTTTTTTGTTGCAGTTCAGCTGGGCTGGGTTTGAACCCACCACCCTTGGTATATGGGGCTGGTGCCCTACTCACTGAGCCACAGGCGCCACCCCATTCTGTTGTTAAATTTATTCCTAAGTGTTTTATTCTTTTTGATACTATTGTAAGTGGATGTACATGTTTTTGTACAATTTTTTTTGTTTGTTTTGGCTGTGGCTAGGTTGAACCTGCCACCCTTGGCATATGGGGCCAGTGCCCTACTCCTTGAGCCACAGGCACTGTTCTGTACATTTTTTTTTATTTAGTACCATATCTTGGAGATCATTTTATATGTGTATATATATATATATATATATTTTTTTTTTTTTGAGACAGAGCCTCAAGCTGTCACCCTGGGTAGAGTGCCATGGCATCATAGCTCACAGCAACCTCCCAACTCCTGGGCTCAAGTGAGTCTCTTGCCTCCACCTCCCAAGTAGCTAGGACCACAGGCACCTGCCACAACACCTGGCTACTTTTTGGTTGCAGCCGTCATTGTTGTTTGGCAGGCCCGGGCTGGATTCGAACCCACCAGCTCAGGTGTATGTGGTTGGCACCTTAGCTGCTTGAGCCACAGGCGCCGAGCCAGATCATTTTATATTAATGAAATCATGTTACTTCATTAGATGCACATGTAATTATCTTTTTGAGTACCTTAATATTGCATTGTATGGATGGGCCATAATTTATTTAATCGGTTCTCTGTTGTCAGACTTCAGATTATATCCTGTCTTTGCTAATACAAACAATGCTATAGTTTCTTGTCTGTACTAATACAAACAATACAGTGTTTAATCTTATACCTGGATATTTTTATATCTGTGTGAGTAAATCTGTAGGATAAGTTCCTTAAACTGTATTAATCTAATCAAAGAATATGTGTGTTTGTGATTTTGATTGATATCACCAGACTGTCTTCCACAGAGGTTATACCAGTTTACTCTCCTCTGCACTTGGTGGAGTATTAAGACTCCTGCTCCCCTAATCTCAGCTACCCTTACCCTCACACTGTCTTGTTTTAGAGGTGGCCTCAGGTGGCTTCTTCAGTGTTCTGATTCTGCCTTCCCTCCTTGCAGGCATGGATGTGGTAAAGGTTGGGGGACCTGTCTACAGGATTGGAGTTGGGGGTGGAGCCGCTTCATCTGTCCAAGTGAGTGAGAATAACTAAAGATGCAGAGTCTACCATTGTGCGTAGGAGTGGGGAGTGGAAGCCCAGAGCCAAGCTGTGCCATGCGTTCCCACAGGTACAGGGAGACAATGCCAGTGACCTAGACTTTGGAGCTGTGCAGCGGGGAGACCCAGAGATGGAACAGAAAATGAACCGTGTGATCCGTGCTTGTGTGGAAGCCTCTAAGGGAAACCCCATCTGCAGTCTCCATGATCAGGGTGCTGGTGGCAATGGTGAGGGAAAGGGTTGGGACAAGGGACTGGGCTTACCTGGTATCCTGCCACATTTGGCTTAGGGAGGGGCATTATGGATCTGAAAATAGCCACTCTTGGCTCTAGGTCTCCTGTACTGCTTATGTATTCTGGGCAAGTTTGGAGGTAGATGCTTGCTGCCATGGGATAGTTGGCAGTAGGCATGCAGCAACAATTCACACAGAAACACAAAGAATCCCTTTGGAAGCTGGGACTGCCCCTTTTCTCCTGGAGCTGACCATACCCAGGTCACCATCTCTCCCTGCGATCCTCTCACCAGGCAATGTCCTTAAGGAGCTGAGTGACCCAGCTGGAGCCATCATTTATACCAGCCGCTTCCAGGTAGGTCTCATCCCCCAATGTCTGGGTCTTTTCCCACCCCTGCCAGCCCCAGCAGGCCTCCACCCATCTCTTCCCCATTGCTAGCAACAATGTGAGACTTGGGAGTGCCCACTGACCCTTCTTTTTCCTCCCCACCATGACTGTGCAGCTGGGGGACCCAACCCTGAATGCCCTAGAAATCTGGGGAGCTGAGTACCAAGAGTCAAATGCACTTCTGCTGCGGCCCTCCCACCGGGACTTCCTGAGGCGTGTCAGTGCCCGGGAACGCTGCCCAGCTTGCTTTGTGGGCACCATCACTGGAGACAGGAGAGTGAGTTGGCCCAGGGAATCAGGGGTGGATGCTGTGGGTAGACTTTAACCCCCTGAGTATGAGCTAGAGAGAGATGACAGGAGAACAGGAGACAGTGGCCAACAAGGTGTGGGAACAGGATATAGGAGGTAGGAGGGGTAGGGACACATTAGAGGAAGCAAAAAGGTGGAGAGAGCATTTCTGCCCCGATTTCTAGGTGCATTCCCTGCTGGTGTTTCTAGTATCATTCTCTCTGGTGGTGTCCCTGTGGTCTATAGATAGTGCTGGTGGATGATCGAGAGTGTCCTGTGGAGAGAAATGGCCAGGGGGATATCCCTCTATCCCCTCCTCCCACACCTGTGGACCTGGAACTCGACTGGGTGCTGGGCAAGATGCCCCGGAAGGTGTGTGTGGCAGAAGTGGGAGGCTGAGTTTCTCCGTCTGTGGCCCTCCTCTCTAGGCCACCCTTTACCCTCCATGTGTTCTGTCATTGTGTGCCCAGCCCTCCCCAGTGCTCATGCTCCTTGTTGCTGTCTACATTGCAGGACTTCTTCCTCCAGAGGGATGCCCCTGTGCTGCAGCCCCTGGCCTTGCCCCCAGGGTTGAGTGTGCGCCAGGCTCTAGAGTGGGTTCTGAGGCTACCTGCTGTGGCTAGCAAGCGCTACCTCACCAACAAGGTCTTCCCCTCACCCTGCCATGCCCCCTGCACCCTTCCTTCCCACTGGCCTTCTGGCCTCAGGAACTGCTGTAGGGGTTCCCTAGGCCCTGGGAAGGGAAGTGGCAGGGGCCAGGCAAGCCACCCTTACGGCTTGGCCTCCCTGCTGCCCCAGCCTTTTGTCTGCATGTTGGGCAGGGGAAAGCCAGGTCTCCTACCCCACTGTGTTCCTTGGGGGCGAGTGTTGGCACACATTCTCTCCCTGCCCCTTGCTCTTTTGTCAACCCCACATCGTTCCACAGGTGGACCGCTCTGTGGGTGGCCTGGTGGCCCAGCAGCAGTGTGTCGGGCCCCTACATACTCCTCTGGCAGATGTAGCAGTTGTGGCACTGAGTCACCAGGAGCTCGTAGGGGCTGCCACGGCCTTGGGAGAGCAGCCAGTCAAGAGCCTGCTGGACCCCAAGGCTGCTGCCCGGCTGGCTGTGGCGGAAGCTCTCACCAACCTGGTATTTGCTATGGTCACTGACCTCCGGGTAAGTTCTCCCACAGATTCTGCCCTGGAGCCCCAGACCTCTTTGATACTCTTTACCACATCCACTGCTCACTCATGCCCTTGGCCTTCATTTCACATTCATACCCTTCCTATCCCTCTGTGCCCCTGGACTCTCCACATCTCTCCTCCCCACTAATGCCATGTCTCTGCCACTCCCAGGATGTGAAGTGCAGTGGGAACTGGATGTGGGCAGCCAAGCTCCCAGGGGAGGGGGCAGCTCTGGCTGATGCCTGTGAAGCTATGGTGGCAGTGATGGCAGCCCTGGGTGTGGCAGTGGATGGTGGCAAGGACTCCCTCAGCATGGCTGCCCGGGTTGGCACTGAGACTGTGCGGGCTCCTGGTGAGGTCTGAGGTTCCTGGGATGAAGAGGAGGAGCTTTAGGGCTTGGCTAGCAGCTCACTCTTTCTCAAACCTTGGTCTGCAGGGTCACTGGTCATCTCAGCCTATGCTGTCTGCCCAGACATCACAGCCACTGTGACCCCAGACCTCAAACATCCTAGAGGGAAAGGTACAGGTCCACCCTGTCCCCACTGCCTTGTATGTTCTGAGTATGTCCTTGCTTTGGTTCTACCTTCTGAGTACTGCCCCTTGTGTCAACACTGGCCAGTGGTTCTTTCTGATACTGGTGATCTGGGGCATCTTAGCATATGCTGGGAATAGCAGTGCTGTGGGCACTTCAGGGAGCGGTCCCCTTGAGCTGTCCATCTCCCCATTTTCTCAGGCCATCTTCTGTATGTGCCTCTGAGCCCTGGGCAGCACCGGCTGGGGGGCACAGCCCTGGCCCAGTGCCTCTCCCAGCTCGGGGAACATCCTCCCAACCTAGACGTTCCTGAGAACTTGGTGCGTGCCTTCAGTATCACCCAGGGGCTGCTGAAAGGTGAGTTTCCAAGGGATCTCTTGTACACAGTGCCAGACACATGGCAGGGCATTCACCAGCCAAGCATGTGAGCAGTAGGGCAGGAGGGATTTCAAGGCCCTTCTCTCTAGTTCTCTCACACACCCAACCAAGAAGACAGGGTAGAGCCATGAGGTTTGGGCCTTGAGGTTGTTGAGTGTTCTTCTTCTTCCAGACCGCCTCCTCTGCTCAGGCCACGATGTCAGCGATGGAGGTCTTGTCACCTGCCTGCTAGAGATGGCCTTTGCTGGAAATTGTGGCATAGTGGTGGATGTGCCTGCCCCGGGGGTTGATGGTAAGGACCCTGGAGTCTTGTCTTAGACTTGGGCTGCCCTCCACCCTGCAATCCCCGTCTCCTGTTAAAGGCCCCTGACCCCTTGCCCTGAGTCTTCCCTGACTGTCTCTTCTGTGCTGTCTTCACTGACAGCTGAACTGGATAAGACCAAGGGCACAACCCACTACTTTCCTAACTGCACCCCTAAGATCTCCCATCCTGCGATGTCCCTGATAGCTTTCTCAGTCCCACCCTGCTCCCTGTTTTCACTCCCTGGGCCCTCAGCCCTGTCCCCAACTCCCCTCCTGTTCTCCCAGCGCTGCCTGTGCTGTTTGCTGAGGAGCCTGGCCTCGTGCTGGAGGTGGAGGAGCCGCACCTGGCCCAGGTGCTGCAGCGTTACTGGGGTGCTGGCCTCCAGTGCCTGGAGCTGGGCCACACGGGTGATGCTGGGCCCTACGCCATGGTGAGGAAAAGAGTGGTGTGTGGTGGGCAGTCGGTGTATGGTGGCTAAGGTCCACCTCTGCCCGCTGTGGAGGCCGCCATGCTTTCTTCTGACCCTTTTGTCCCTTTTTTTAGATCCGGGTGTCAGTGAATGAGACTGTGGTTCTGGAGGAGCCTGTTGGGCAGCTGCGTGCCCTCTGGGAGGAGACAAGTTTCCAGCTGGACCGGTTGCAGGCAGAGCCCCGCTGTGTGGCAGAGGAGGAACAAGGCCTGAGGGAGCGGACGGGGCCCCACTACTGCCTGCCCCCCACCTTTCCCAAAGTCTCTGTACCCGGGGAACCTGGTGAGGGAGTGTGTGCAGAGGCTTGACTTCCTGGGTGCTTTGGGCCTGGATGCCTGGGCACACCCTGGAAAAGGTGTCTGGGAAGTTAGGTTGGGGAAGTAACCCTCTGGACTAGAGACATTCCTTCTCTTCTCCCTAGGCGGCCCCACCCCCCGAGTTGCCATCTTGCGAGAGGAAGGCAGTAATGGAGACCGGGAGATGGCTGATGCCTTCCACTTGGCTGGGTTCGAAGTGAGCAGAGTAGGGTGGCAGAACTGCGGGGGGGTGCAGGGGGAGGTGATCCAGCATCAGCTGCATGTCTCCTATGTTTCCCCTCTCCATGCTACCAGGTGTGGGATGTGACCATGCAGGACCTCTGCTCTGGAGCAATTGGGCTGGACACATTCCGTGGTGTGGCCTTTGTGGGTGGCTTCAGCTATGCAGATGTCCTAGGCTCTGCCAAAGGTTCGTGTACAGGCTTTTGTCCACTCTCTAGCACATGCATTCCTGAGAGGTACCTTTAGCCTCCTTTGCTTTCCTGGGCTGGGGATTGGCCTCTTACCTCCACAGAGTCAGGGGAGATGTTCTGGGCCAGATGCCAGAAGGCCTGGAGGTAACTTAAATGAGGCAAGTGGGCTGAGTGGGGCCACGCCAACTTTGAAAGATGGCTTGGCTTGGCGCATGTGGCTCAAGCAGCTAAGGCGCCAGCCACATACACCTAAGGTGGTGGGTTCGAATCCCCAGCCCGGGCCCGCCAAACAACAATGACGGCTGCAACCATAAAATGGCCAGGCGTTGTGGTGGGTGCCTGTAGTCCCAGCTACTTGGGAGGCTGAGGCAGGAGACTCGCTTGTGCCCAGGAGTTGGAGGTTGCTGTGAGCGTGATGCCATGGCACTCTACCCAGGGGGATAGCTTGAGGCTCTGTCTCAAAAAAAAAAAAAAAAAAGAAAGATGGCTCAACATGGCCAGCCATATCTGTTTTTTTAAGAGAAGCCAAAAATTCAGATTTTTATATGAAATCTTTTCTTTTTTTTCTTTTTTTTTTTGAGACAGAGCCTCAAGCTGTCCCCCTGGGTAGAGTGCCGTGGCATTACAGCTCACAGCAACCTCTAACTCCTGGGCTCAAGCGAGTCTCTTGCCTCTGCCTCCCAAGTAGCTGGGATCACAGGCGCCCGCCACAACGCCTGGCCATTTTTTGGTTGCAGCCATCATTGTTGTTTGGCGGGTCCGGGC
>CAUYTI010077472.1:0-16105 GCA_963575145.1 Galago senegalensis
CACAGGCGCCCGCCACAACGCCTGGCTATTTTTTGGCTGCAGCTGTCATTGTTGTTTGGCGGTTCGGGCTGGGGATTCGAACCTGCCACCTTAGGTATACGTGGCTGGCGCCTTAGCCGGTTGAGCTATAGGCACCGAGCCTAACACAGAAATTTTGAAAGCAACAGAGTTCTTTCTGCTGGCAGCTCAAGATAGGAGCTTTGCCTGAGAAGCTACTCAGAGGTCAAAGATGAAGATGGGTAGGACTTTCCCTCTCATTCATGCTAGGAAATGTAGGGGAGCAGTCCCTGTTTATCTCAGGTAGCCTACACAAAGATGCCTCCTATTGTAACACAGAAATGAGTCACTGAAGTAGATGCAGATGGCATGCGAAACTAAACTAGGGAGAGCTGTCTGTCCAGAAGCAAAGGCACCTTAACACACATATCCACCATTATGAATGGAAATTTTCTTCCAGTTTCCTTCGGCCTTCTCAACACTTACCCAGGAACAAAGGCACCAGCAGGCAACATTTTTGGAAGGTTTACTATGTACAAACTCATCCAATCTTCACAACTACCCTAAGTAGTTTCTATTATTAGCCCCATTTTTGCAGATGAAACAAACTAAACCTAAGCCTTAGGGAGACTAAGAAACTTATCCCAGGTCATAAAACCACAAACAACAGAGCCAGACTCCTCACCTGACACCAGAGCCCAACTTCTTAGCCATCATTTAGAATCTCTCAGTCCCACGCAAATTTTTTCTGCCACAAACTCTGGGGTAGTTTCTTCTGTTTTCTTTTAACAAAATTCCGCCTCCTTGAGAGAATACAGCTGTGGTATCTCAATCAACAAAAGAATGACAACAGGTACTTCTGCTCAGTATTAACCTCCAAATTAAGCAGGAAAAGGATCATCAGGCTACAACCTTGAGCCAGAATCCACTGTGGTCAAGACTTGTCCTGAAAACATTAAGGACTGCTGAGGAATCCTCTGGGGGACTTTCAGTCTGTGTTAAGAGGATAAAATAGTATACTCTGAAACTGAACAAACACTTGCCATGCAATCCACTGACCTATACAAGTCAGTATCATGCAAAACAAACACTGCAATATTGAGGAGGACCTAAAGAAGGAAATCTGTGGGAGCAGGTGTGAGGAAACTGCCTGAACTCACATCACAGTTCCACTGCTGGCCTGTGGTGATAACTAAACAGATAAGCCGTCACCAAGCCCACAGGTCCCAGGGTTTTTAAAATCGGGAAGGGGGGGAGGTTACAGAAACTACTAAAGGGCAGAAGGCCCAGGCCTACTCTGCTCATTTCATCAGCTAGCTTCCTAAAGTCTGCAAGTAAAACATTAAGAACCTCATCTTTTCTGGCTATTCTTTCAAATAGTAGAGTGTCTCTTCCTCACATAGTCTTGTCTCTTACATAGGACCCAAAAAAGTAGTGGGAGCTCAGAAACCCCCATGAAACAGAGTCATAGTTATTTAATGAAATAAAATGCTTGTTTATGAGCAAAACTGAAAGCTGCAAATATGGAGCGGTCATGATGTTTGTTCATGTCTGAGGTCAAGCGCTTAGGACTCCTGGTCAAGTGAGGAAAGTCAGAGAGTCATTAGCGAGGAGCTGGTTTGTTGAATGAATGAATGAAGAGGAAAGCCCCATCCTTCAAGACAGTTCCCAGGAAAGCCAAGGACCAGCAGCCCCCAAAGTCAGCAAGGGAAAAGCCACGGGGAAGTCTGTGTACACGCCCCCGCTGGCCAGACAGCTAGCCTGCAACAAGGCAGTCCGGCCCCACAGGTGTCACGCACGAAGGTGACGATGCTGCTCGCCAGCCCGTTCCAACTCCACACTCCATATCCTGAGCCGGTCTCAAAGACGCAGATGTGACCTTAATTCTTTCCAAGACATTGGCCTCCTCTCTCCGTTACAGGCCAGAATCCCAGGGGAATCACGTTTAGAAAACAGCTGGGAGGAGGTAGGAGGAAGGTGCCAGCTTTTGTTTTCTTGTGAGAAGACAACTGGTCACTAGCCAGGGACGACGGAAAGGATCGGGAAAAGGGATTAAAAATCGAGACTCCCTAGGTCTACTAACTGGTCTGAGTCAGGAGCACAATCAGTGCTTAGTCACCGATACCTCGGCGGCCGGGAATTCCTCGCCCCCTGCCAGCCCCAGACGTACGTGACCAACCGGAGAGGAGCCCGGCGCGCGCTCCTGCGCCCCAGCGGGGGCCTCCCCAGCCCGGCCCCAGGCTCGCCGCCCACCTCATACTTACTCCGCAGAGCTAGTCCCGTTAACCGCGGAGCCATCGGGGGCCGGGTTCAGCTGGATGGGCGTCGGCTTCTTCTTGGGCATTCTGGACCCAGGAAAGGCGCTTCCAACTCCGGGGGAGGGCGGCCCCTCGCGCTTCCTCTGCGCTGCCCCGCTCCCGCTACGCGGGGCCAAGTCGCGGCCGCGGCGCCCGGGGACTAGCTGCCTACGGGGGGCGCGTCCCGCGCGGTCCTGTCAGCGCCCACCGGCCAGCGGCGGTCTCCGGGGACCCCCCGACCCCACCTGCCCGGGGCTCGGCGCGTGGGGAGCCGAAGGGCTGTCCAGCCGGTGCAGATCTGGCAATACGTGCGGCTTAACAGCCCGGGAATCCCTCTTCTCCTCGCTCAGTCAACCAGTCCCTCGGGCTCGAGCGGCCCCGCCGCGCGCACGCCAGAACCCTGCTCCAGCTCCCTCCGGAGAAAGTGCAGCCGCCACCGTAGCTGTGCTCCCAGCAGCTCTGCGCAGCGGTCCCCGGGAGGCACTGGGGGACGGGGGAGGGGCGAGGATGGGGAAAACCTAGCCCCCACCCCGGCAGCAGCGCCTTCCACACACCCACTCGGCTCCGCCCCTATTACCTTGCCGGCAACCAATGGGAACAAACCTCGGAGGCAGATGACGCGGAAATACGTCACGCAGGCGCGGTCCAGGAGCGCGCTCCACGGCGCCATCTGCTGCTTCGAGACCCATAGGTGACCCTGTGGAAAAGGAGGGCCTGGTTCCCGCAGCGATTTGTGAGGTGAGCGCCTCGGGGCCAGGTGCTGCTCGGCCTCCTCCTCAGCGGTAATTGGCTCCCCCTAGCTCCCCTTTCCACGGCCCAAATCACTGTTGTTTTTCTTTTATTTTCTTTCTTGGTATTTTTAGAGACAGTCTCACTTTGTCGCCCTCAGTAAAGTGCTGTAGCATCACAGCTCGCAGCAACCTTCTCTTGCCTCAGCCTCCCGAGTAGCTGGGACTACAGGCGCCCGCCACAACGCCGGACTATTTTTTTGTTGCAGTTTGGCCACGGCCGCGTTCAAACCCGCCACCCTTGGTATATGGGGCCGGCGCCCTACTCACTGAACCACAGGCGCTGCCCCGGAGTCACTTTAAAGGAGATGAAATAACAAAATAAATAAGGAAAAGGACCTCTTTTGCGTCCAGAGTAGAAGTAGTGTGGGAGAATAGGAAACTTGTTGACTCCTTATCCCTAAAAAACTGACACTGATGTATTGATATATGTATATATTATATATAATGGTAAATACTGACAGGTGCAGGGAAATGGGTGTTCAGTACCCATGGGGTTGTAAATCGGTGCAATTTTTTTTTTTGAGACAGAGCCTCACTTTGTCACCCTCAGTAGAGTGCTGTAAAGTCACTGCTCACAGCAACCTCCAACTCTTGGGCTTAGGTGATTCTGTTGCCTCAGCCTCCCAAGCAGCTGGGAGTACAGGCACCCGCCACAACACCCAGCTATTTTTTTGTTGCAGTTGCCACTGCTTTTAGCTGGCCGGGGCCAGGTTCGAACCCACCGCCCTCGGGATATGGGGCCAGCACCCTACCCACTGAGCCACAGGTGCTGCTTTGGTGCAATCTTTTTTTAAGAGTAGATTGATAATACTTTTTTAAAGCCTTAAAAAAACCCTTTTATCCAATAATCCCACTTCTAAGAAATAAAATGTGAGTAAAGAGCTTAATAAAAGAGTCACAGTACCTCACAGATGCACAGGCTTCCTCTTCCCCTTTTTCTTGCTAAAATATGCAAACCTAAAGGATACTAGGTATAGAGAACAAAGTAAGTATTTGTACCTAGTGGTCTAGAGCCAGGTGTCATTGACCTAGCAGGTAAGGAAGCTACAGAAATCTTCGAAGATGAAAAAGGAGGCAGCCCTTCACAGCGTGTTCTAACCCAAGAGCCCAAGAGAGAAAAAACATGTCATCCAAGTGGGGGATGTCTTAAAATGTAGTCCGGAGATTGATTACCTACAGGATGATTGATCAAATAAGTCACTACTATATTAAATATGATGAAGCCTGGTTTATCACTGGGAAATGAAGTTACAAATATGGGAAGGGAGAAAAAAATCTTGTGCTGTTGTATTAAAATTGGTGGTGATAAGGGTGAGGGGTTTTTCAGTAAATTGTATTATGTATAGGTAAGGGTGATGGCCCACATGTGTAGTCCCAGCTACTGTGATACTCTGAGGCAGGCAGATCACTTGAGCCCAGGAGTTTGAGGTTGCAGTAAGCTATGATCATGCCACTGCACTCTATCCCAGGCAAAGGAGCAGGACTGACTCAAAAAATTATTTTTTTTAATTGAAACTTTTCAAAGCAATGTATTAGCAAGGTAGGCTATCTGAATTCAGGTATAGCTTCCTATTTACTAGTGCAAATAAAAACTAATTATACTTTGAGTGACTTTTGAAGCTTTTTTTTTTGCAGTTTTTTGGCCGGGGCTGGGTTCAAACCCGCCACCTCCGGCATATGGGGCTAGCGCCCTACCCTCTTGAGCCACAGGCACCACCACTTTGAGTGACTAACTGCAATTTTTAGGGACTCACTTTCACCCTGTGAAAAATATGAAGTTCTTTTCAGTACTGAAATTTTATGATTCTATGAATGCTGCAAAGAATCAGCCTCCCTTGAGTAACGTTCCTAAACATTCCTCATCGTGGTCTGAAAAGGAATCCAATTGAAGAACTATCCTCATGGTTAAAGTCTGTAGAATAGTCTGTAGAATAGTTCAAGGAAGAAAAGTTTGTTTTCCTCATTTCCTTTTCAGATAGGCAGTGATTCATCAGTTTTGTCCACTTTCCCTGAGTGCCTAACATAGGTGCTGAACGTACAGACTCAGTTATACATGTAGAAACTAATGACTACAATATAATAAACACTGTAACACAAATCATAGGTTGAACTTTATGAGGCTGCCATATTTGTAGGTCAAAAATGTGTAAATATTGGCAAATATTGGTTCATCCCATTTGCACACAGTGTAGTTAGATCACAACTGTGAGGATCCAAGAAATACAAAGGCACCAATGACAAAAATATATCATGAACTGAGGAGTACATTTACCTCAATCCTTTATATCTAAGGTTCAAAATCAAACAAAATTAAAATTAAAGAAAACAAACAAAAAAGGGCATGAACTTGAGAGAGAGGGACCTGGGATTGATTGCAGTTCTGTATTGGACTGATTACTTAACTTCTCAGGGCCTCAGTTAATGTATCCATAAAATGAAAATTATACTACCCACTGTGCCAGACTTTTGTGAGAATTAAATGAAATACTGAAACAATAGAGCCTGACACACAGGAGTTAGATAAACGGCGATGTGGTAGGTTTTTATCATGTAAAAATAATCTGTTAGAAGAAGAATGTGTAGGCTTTCCAGAAAATAATTTGCTTTTCAAAAATGTTCACACAAGGCTCGGTGCCTGTAGTTCAAGTGGCCAAGGCACCAGCCACATACACCAGAGCTGGGGTTTTGAATCCAGCCCAGGCCTGCCAAACAACAATGACAACTACAACCAAAAAATTGGGCATTGTGGTGGGCATCTATAGTCCCAGCTACTTGGGAGGCTGAGGCAAGAGAATTGCTTAAGCCCAGGAGTTGGCGGTTGCTGTGAGCTGTGATGCCACAGCACTCTACCCAGGGTGACAGCTTGAGGCTCTGTCTCAAAAGAAAAAAAAAATGTTCACACAAAAGGCTGGGCACAGTGGCTCACACCTGTAATCCTAGCACTCTGGAAGGCTGGAATGAGTAGATTGACTGAGCTCAGAAGTTCAAGACTAGCCTGAGCAAGAGAGATGTTGTCTCTACTAAAAATAGAAAAAATAGGGAGGCGCCTGTGGCTCAATGGGTTTGGCGCTGGCCCCACATACTGAGGGTGTTGGGTTCAAACTTGACCCCAGACAAACTGCAACAAAAAATAGCCGGATGTTGTGGTAGGCGCCTGTAATCCCAGCTACTTGGGAGACTGAGGCAAGAGAATCGCCTAAGCTCAAGAGCTGCAAGTTGCTGTGAGTTGTGACACCACAACACTCTACCGAGGATGATAAAGTGAAACTTTGTCTCTTAAAAAAAAAAAAGGGTATGGAATAATTGGGATTCCCAAACACTAATAGTGGAACTATAAATTTGTGCAGTGAGTCTGGAAAACTATTTGGCAGTATCTATTAAGGCTGAACTTTTTTTTTTTTTTTTGAGACAGAGCCTCAAGCTGTCCCCCTGGATAGAGTGCCGTGGCATTACAGCTCACAGCAACCTCCAGCTCCTGGGCTCAGGCGAGTCTCCTGCCTCTGCCTCCCAAGTAGCTGGCACCACAGGCACCCACCACAACACCTGGCTATTTTTTGGTTGCAGCCGTCGTTGTTTGGCGGGTCTGGGCTGGGGATTCGAACCCGCCACCTTAGGTGTACGTGGCTGGCGCCTTAGCCGGTTGAGCTATAGGCGCCGAGCCTATTAAGGCTGAACTTATACTTTCATTGCCGATAGTGCTGGCGCAAACATGGTGAACATTCCTAAAACCCTCCGGAATTTCTGTAAGAAGTGTGGCAAGCACCAGCCCCACAAAGTGACACAGTACAAGAAGGGCAAGGGCTCTCTCTATGCCCAGGGAAAGCGGCATTATGACAGGAAGCAGAGTGGCTATGGTGGGCAGATTAAGCCAATTTTCTGGAAAAAGGCTAAAACTACAAAGAAGATTATACTGCGGCTTGAGTGTGTGGAACCCAACTGCAGATCTAAGAGAATGCTAGCTATTAAGAGATAGCTTAACTGGAAGGAGATAAGAAGAGAAAGGGTCAAGTGATATTGTTCTAATTATCTTTTGTTTTATCATGAAGACAATAAAATCTTGAGATTATGTTCACATCAAAAAAAAGGCTGAACTTACATCTTCCTACAACTTAGCAATTCTAGTCCTAAGCATATACTTACAGAAATCAATATACCATCATGTATCATGTAATAATGGGAATATGTTCTGAGAAATTCTTCATAAGGTAATTTTATCATTGTGCAAACATCATAGAGTATATACTTACACAAACCTAGATAGAAGTCTGTATAGCATATTATGGTATAGAGTATTGCAGGCAATTGTAACACAGTGGTATGAATTTATATATCTAAACATTATGGCAACATAGAAATGATATAGTAAAAATATGGCATTATAATATATGGGACCACTGTCATATATATGGTCTATTGTTTTTTTTGTTTATTTGTTTTTTTTGAGACAGAGCCTCAAGCTGTCGCCCTGGGTAGAGTGCTGTGGCATCACAGCTCACAGCAACCTCCAACTCCTAGGCTCAAGTGATTCTCCTGCCTCCACCTCCCAAGTAGCTGGGACTACAGGCGTCTGCCATAACCCCTGGCTTTTTTTTTTTTTTTGGTTGCAGCCATTGTTGTTTTGGCGGGCCCAGGCTGGATTCGAACCCTCCAGCTCAGGTGTATGTGGCTGGGGCCTTAGCCATTTGAGCCACAGGCACCGAACCTATATGGTCTATTGTTGACCAAACATCAAAATGTGTCATTATGTGGCTCAGCTCCCACAGCACAGTCTTATGGCGCCAGCCACATGCACCAAGGGTGGTGGATTCGAACCCGGCCCTGGCCAGCTAAAACAATAATGATAACTGCAACAAAACTATAGCTGGGCATTGTGGTGGACACCTGTAGTCCCAGCTATGTGGGAGGCTGAGGCAAGAGAATCATTCAAGCCCAGGAGTTTAAGGTTGCTGAGAGCTATGATGCCATAGCACTCTACCAAGGGTGACATAGTGAGATTGTGTCTCAAAATGTCATTATGTAATACATGACTGTATTTGTTCACCAAAAAATAAGTACAAGAATGTTTATAGCAGCACTATTTGTAATAGTTAATTGGGAAAACAAGTCAAGTAAGTGTCCACTGACAATAAATGGATAAATTGTAGTAAATTCATACAATGGAATTGTCTATAGCACTATAAAAGTAGACTACCACAGCTTTCAACAAGATGAATGACTCTCATTTTTTTTTCTTTTTGAGACAGAGTCTCATTTTGTCCCTCTTGGTAGAGTGCTGTGGTGTCATAACTCACAGAAACCTCAAACTCTTGGGCTCAAGCGATCTTCTTGAGTTTTTCATTTTTAGTAAAGACAGGGTCTTGTGCTTGCTCCACAAGGTCTTGTGCAGGCTGGCCTCTACTTTATAAGCTCAGGCAATCCACCCACCTCAGGTTCTCAGAGTGCTAGGATTACAGGCATGAGCCACCTTCCCCGGCCATGAATGACTCTCATAAACATCCTGTTGAGTAGAAAAAAGTAATAGATACAAGAAAGCAACAACTACTTTTTTCTTTTATATGAAATTCAAAAACTGGCAAATCTTTTTTTTTTTTTTTTTTTTGAGACAGAGTCTCAAGCTGTCACCTTGGGTAGAGTGCTGTGGCATCACAACTTAAAGCAACTTCAAACTCTTGGGCTCAAGTGAGTTGAGCCCAAGACTCAACTCTTGCCTCAGCCTTCCAAGTGTCTGGGACTACAAGTGCCTGCCACACTGCCAGGATATTTTGTTGTTGTTGTTATTGTAGCTGTCATTGTTTGGCAGGCCCAGGCCAGGTTTGAACCCGCCAGCTACAGTATATGTGGCCACCAGCTCCAGTGTATGTGGCTGGCTCCCTAGCCACTGAGCTATAGGCACAGAATCATAAAAATCATTCTTGATACACTAGCCAATGATAATCTATCTCTGTTTATGTGACAGAGTCTTACATTTATCTTTAGCCTTGCTCACATCCAGTTGATACTAGAGGATATCATCAATTTATGAGTTTACTTTAAAGGCAAGCCCATATTTGCTCCCTTACAAATTAAGATCTCTTTTTATTCTCTTATTATAAAAAATTCACTAAGGAAGTTCAAAATAAGAAAAGATTTTGGTTATTGTAAACAGAAGTTATTCTATACAAAGAAATGCCACCTTATTTTTTCTTTTTTTGAGACAGGGTCTTGTTCCATTTCCCTTGATAGAATTCAATGAAGTCATGCTAGCTCACTGCAACTTCACTCTCCTGGGGGCTCAAATGATCCTCCTGCCTCACCCTACCAAGTAGCTGGGACTACAGGCACATGCCACTGAACCAGGTTAATTTTTTCTATTTTTAGTGGCAATGGGGTCTTGCTCTTGCTTAGGCTAGTCTCAAACTCCTGCCTCAAGAGATCCCTCTGCTTTGGCCTTCCAGAGTTCTAGGGTTACAGGCATGAACCACCATAACCAGCCCCACCTAACTTTTTTTTTTAATTCCTCATTTTAATACCACATTTCCTACACTTTACAATGAGAAAATTCTGATTCTTTATCAATTTTTTTTACTATTATTAACTCCCTTTGCCTATAGGATGGAGTTAATTTTTAAATTTTTGAAACACATAGCTAAGGAATATAATCCATTGTCTGGATTTTTAAGCTCCTATGAGTTTGGCAGCTGTTCCTATTGAGTAACAGAGTGAAGAGTCACAGTGTGAAGGAGGACACTACCATCCCCTCCCCCTGCAGGGGAGGACATCCGCTTCCTCAGTTCTTGATGTCAGACATTCCAGTTGTAATGAAACCACTGAGTTATTTTGGGAGCCACTTTTAATGGTCCCTTGCCCTTCATTTAAAGTAAAAGATACCTCAACAAAGCAAAGGATGATGCAATTTCAATTGCCTCCAAGGATGTGGTTTAAACCAGACAGGATGTCAGATACAGCACCTTTTTTTGGATGGTAGTCAGGGTAAGGACCTTGCCTGACTTAGCAGATGTGGTACTGCGGTATTTTGCTTTTTACCATTGGGTAGCACAGTGAAAGAAGATATACTTGGGATATACCAGCTTCCTAGAGGCCACTGTGGAAAAGGAAGTTTTGACTTCCTTTGGAATCACAGTCCAAGATTCCGGATATTTGTATTCCCAAATCTGGTTTGAGATTAAGAAAATCTCAAATCTCTTTCCCAGGACATTCATTCAGACACTTGTCATCACTGGTCTTTTTTTTTTTCCTTCATGCTTTCTCCTACTGAATGGAAAACCCTGCATCATCCCTTCCCTGCCAAGTGCTTTGCAAAGATTACGAGCAGGAAATTTTAAATGAGTGTGACCATTTGAGCTACAGTGATCTGGGAGCTATGACAGTAAGAGCAGGTGGAACCTACATAGGCAGAACCATCATAAAGTCTGACTGTCAGTCCTTTTATAATTCACTCTTGCTCTTAGACAGGTAAGCTTATAGAGAACTGAGAATTTGCACAAAAAGAGATTTTATCTCCAGCAACGAACTACCCATGAGACATAGTCCTGAGT
Source organism: Galago senegalensis (assembly GCA_963575145.1). NCBI lineage: Eukaryota > Metazoa > Chordata > Mammalia > Primates > Galagidae > Galago > Galago senegalensis. Next base: position 10,621 of record CAUYTI010077472.1, read on the forward strand.
TGTGTATATTTTAAGATGCTATTAGCTATTATTATCGATATATCAATGTGTTTTGTAGGGTTTTTTTTGTTTGTTTGTTTGTTTTTGTTTATTTAGAGACAGAGTCTCTCTCTGTCACCTAAGCTGGAGTGCAGTGGTATGATCATAGCCCACTGTAATCTGGTACTTCTGGGCTCAAGCAATCTTCCCACCTCTGCCTCCCAAGGAGCTAGAACTGCAAGCACACACCACCTGTTTTGTAGTTGTATATCTTTCAGGGAGCAAGGAATCTCCCCTCTGCAATGTGCTGTAATTACTCAGCCTCATAAAATATAAAGTATTGTTATTGTTGTTATAACAGTAACATCATGTGTCATTATGATTAGTATAGAGCCACATACTATCCTTGCTCCTTTCTATACTTTCTCTAAATAGATTGACCTATCTAACCAGGTACTAGACTGGTATCTACTATGGGACTTTTGTACTTCAGAGATGAGTTCATTTTAGAATTTTAGAGCTGGCTTGTTGAGGTCATGGAGTCCAAGCCTCCCACTTTATAAATAGGAAAACTCAGCCTCAGAAGGTTCCTTGGTGCCCTTCAAGGTCACACAGCTAGTTCTGGGTAGAAAACGGACATCATCTAATTCCCAGGCCAGTGATTTTTTTTTAAGTCTTTTGTATCTTGCCAAATAGTAGATAGGTAAAATTAGCTTTATTAATACTTATCAGGTTTGTTTGGCTGTGACATTTTCAAATATCTCTAATTATAAAGAGCTTGGTAATGCCATAAATAACAATAAAGGGATTATTTTTCCTTTATCTACCATCCCTTTCTCCAGTTTTTATACTTGCCTTTAATTTTAAGTGATATCAAGCCATATTTTGCTTAAGTCCAATAGGTTTAGATATGTCATAATCCACACTTTTGAGTTCTATGAATTTGGGGCCAAACTTAAAAACTGAGAAATCTATATACCATTCAAACTTAGTTAATAAACTATATTTAAAAAATAATTTTCTTTTCTTTTTTTTTGTTTTTGTTTTTGTTTTGAGACAGAGTCTCACTATGTTGTCTTGGGTAGAGTGCCATGGCATCAGAGCTCACAGCAACCTCCAACTCTTGGGCTTACGCAATTCTCTGGCCTCAGCCTCCCGAGTAGTTGGGACTACAGGAGCCTGCCACAACACCCAGCTATTTTTTGTTGCAGTTACCACTGCTGTTTTAGTAGGCTGGGGCTGGGTTCAAATCTGCCACTCTTAGTATATGGGGCCGGTGCCCTACCCACTGAACCACAGGAGCTGGCCTAAAAAATAATTTTTATGTCTCTGATGCAAATAGTTCACATTTAGAAATTTATTTTCAGGAAATAATCAGAGATGTGCAAAATTATGTACAACAAGAATGTTAGGTTCAGCATTACTCATAACAAAATATAGACGCAAATTAGTGTGGGTTTTTTTCTGGAAGAAACTATAAGCATTTGCTAACAGTGATTACTTTTAGAAAAAAAGACTTGAGTCGAGTCTTTCATGATAGGGAAGAACACCTTTCATTTTTAATTTCATATTTTTGTATTGCTTGATTTTTCTGCCTAGATGAACTACTTTATTTCCTTCAAAAACATCAACAGATATTTTCTAGGTGGGAAAATAAAGGACAATTTTTGGTCTTTTTTTTTTTTTTTTTTTTTTGAGACAGAGCCTCAAGCTGTCCCCCTGGCTAGAGTGCCATGGCATTACAGCTCATAGCAACCTCCAACTTCCTGGGCTCAAGCGAGTCTCCTGCCTCTGCCTCCCAAGTAGCTGGGACCACAGGCGCCCGCCACAACGCCCGGCTATATTTTTGGTTGCAGCCGTCATTGTTGTTTGGCGGTTCTGGGCTGGGGATTCGAACCCGCCACCTTAGGTGTATGTGGCTGGCGCCTTAGCCAGTTGAGCTATAGGCGCTGAGCCTTAAATTTAAATCTTAATCTAGTGAGAGTCTATCTTAGTTAATGGTGAAAGGTGTGGGTCCAGTTCAATCTTCTACAGGTGCCTGGCATGATGCTTGCATTACTATTCTGATCCTCATTTTACTCGTGAGGAAAGGGGCAACTTTTACCTGGGCCTCACGCCTGTAATCCTAGCACTCTGGGAGGCCAGCAAAAGCAAGACCCCATCGCTACTAAAAATGGAAAAACTGAGGCAAGCAGGAAAAACTTGCTCCCTGAAGGCAAGAGGATTGCTCAAGCCAAAGAGTTGGAGGATGCTGTGAACTGTGACGCCACAGCACTCTACCCAGGGCCACAGCTTGAGACTCTGTTTCAAAACAAAAAACAAAAACAAAAACAAACAGGGCAACGTTTCTTTAAATCCTTATGAAGTATGTAAAGCTGTCAAATCTCCCTCCCCAGCCCCCTTTCCTACCTCCTCTTCCCCACCACCTCCCCTCCTGGGAGATCTTCCCCTTTGGGCTAGTTTTGCAGTCTCTGAGTAGCCCGTCTCCTCTGTGAGGAACTGCAGTTGACTAAGAGATGGACTGCAGGGGATTAAACACCTGGCATGTGGGTTTAGTAGCTCAAGGATGTCAGGCCAAATGTCACTGAGAATTTCTGGCTTCCCGCTGTGATCTCCAGGGGCTGCTTTGCTGATCCGTCTCATCCCAGCCCAGCCCCAAGACAAAGCAAGGGCGCTGGGCTCCCTGAAGAAAAGCATATTACATCTTTTAGGGCAGGAAATACCAAGATGAGTCTAGGAAATACCTTGTTATTGCCAGAAAACAAAAATACAGTACTTTCAACGACCTTTCAATGATAAGCTAAATTATGTCTAGCCATAAATTTTATCTGGAGATAATGTTTTGTAAGCAGAGTATTTTGTTTTTCTTGCTTTTTAAGGTGAGTAAAGACACTGATGTATTCTATTCAAAATATTTATAAGAACATATAGGTAAAAATTTATAGAAGACATAGGCAATTAGGTTTGGAATCAATGTTCAAATGTAACTAAAAAAAAATTTTTTTTTTTGCAGTTTTTGGCTGGGGCTGGGTTTGAACCCACCACCTCCAGCATATGGGGCCAGTGCCCTACTCCTTTGAGCCACAGGCACCACCCCAAATGTTACTAAAATTTATATAAATTTATAAAGTTAAACTTTTTAGGTTTAGTATGTTTTCAGTGTATAGTAAGATTTTGTCTATAGAAATGGGAGTCTGCTTTGTTGTTTTTTTCCTTAATAAAGTCACTTAAAATTAGGTTGTAGTTCGCAATTTCTGAAACTGAATTTTACAAGTTTGATAAATATATGGGTGTACTTTATCACCCAAGATAAGGCAATCAGGCATTCACCAGAGCCAAAATGAAAGAAGATAATAAAATATTAGCAAAAGGAATTGATTTAGAAATAAAATAATCTAAGTTTAAAGGCTGCAAAATTAAGTTTTAAAGTACATAATTTAAACATATAAACTATACGTTGAAATGCAAGCAAATGTTTATTTCAATGCCCCAAAGCTCTCTTCAGGCATAAGAAAAATTTGGTTGACCCTTTTTTTTTTAAGACAGTGTCTCAGTTTGTCGCCCCTGGTAGAGTGCCATGGTATCATAGCTCATGGCAACCTCAGACTCGGGCTCAAGCGATTCTCTTGCCTCAGCCTCCCAAGTAGCCAGGACTACAGGTACCCACCACAATGCCTGGCTACTTTTTGTTGTTGTTGTAGTTGTCATTTAGCAGGCCCAGGCCAGGTTTGAACCCACCAGCTCTGGTGCATGTGACCGATGCCCTAGCCACTGAGCTGCAGACACCAGGCCTCGGTGACACTTTGGAGGCAGGTGTATCAGTCAGTGTGGGCTAAGTTGTGCTGTGGGAACATGCAACCCAAAGTCTCAGTGGTTGACGGTGACTGGATTTCAGTTCTTGTTCGTGGATCCGCTGTGGGCTGCCCACATCTCTGCTCTGAGTTCTCCTCTCTGAGATTGAGACTAGTACAGCAGTTTCTGTTTGGGATATTGCTGGTTTCACAGAGGAGAGAATGAAGAGCAGACCTACACGATGACTCAGAGCTTCTGCTTAGAAGCGGCACACGTCACTCCTGTTGCCACTGCATTGGTGAAGAAGGCAAGTCTCATGGCCACTCTTGAGGTCAATGGGATGAGGATAGATTAATATAATCCTCCCGCAGGGAGGGGCATCTCAAATCACATCCCCAAGGCTGATGCAATGAAGCAGGGCAGTGTACTCTCCTTCCCGAGAGTCAGGCGACCGATATTTTGAATCTTAGAATCTTCCATAATGGGGATTAGGAGATTCTTACAACTTGACATTTTTTCCCTGTCACATATCAATATGTCCTAACTTCAGAAGTAATTGTGTCTGGGTGTTGGAATTATAGTAATTTTAACTTTCTTCTTTCACTGGGTGTGGTGGCTCATGCCTGTAATCCTAGCACTCTGAGAGGCCAAGGTGGGTGGATAGCCTGAGTTCACTGGGCCAAGACTAGCCTGAGCAAAAAGCGAGATCTCGTCTATACTAAAAAAAGAAAAACTGAGGCAAGAGGATCGCTTGAGCCCAAGAGTTGGAGGTTGTTGTGAGCTATGACATCACGGCACTCTACCCAGGGCAACAGCTTAAGACTATGTCTCAAAAAAAAAAAAAAATAGGCTCTGTGTCCATAGTGCAGTGGTTAGGGCGCCAGCCACACACACCAAGGGTGGTGGGTTCAAACCCAGCCCAGGCCAGCTAAACAACTGCAAAAAATAGCCAGGCATTGTGGCAGTGCCTATAGTCCCAGCTACTTGGGAGGCTGAGCAAGAGAATTGCTTGAGCCCAAGAGTTTGAGGTTGCTGGGAGCTATGACACCATGGCACCTGGGAGCTATGGTGCCAAGGGCAAAATAGTGAGACTCTGTCTCAAAAAATAAATAAATAAATAATTTTCTTCTTTGAAAATGTTTGACAATGAGCATGTATTTTTTTGTAGCCAAATTAAAATTTAAATAAAAACTTTGTTTGGGCTCAGCGCCTGTGGCTCAAATGGCTAAGGTGCCAGCCACATACACCTGAGCTAGTAGGTTCGAATCCAGCCTGGGCCCGCCAAACAACAATGACAGCTGCAACCAAAAAATAGCCAGGCATTGTGGCGGGCGCCTGTAATCCAGCTACTTGGGAGGTAGAGGCAGGAGACTGGCTCGAGCCCAGGAGTTGGAGGTTGCTGTGAGCTGTGATGCCATGGCACTCTACCCAGGGCAACAGCTTGAGGCTCTGTCTCAAAAGCAACAACAGGCTTGGCACCTGTGGCTCAAGTGGCTAAGGCACCAGCCACGTACACCCAAGGTGGCGGGTTCAAATCCCCAGCCCGGGCCCACCAAACAACAATGACGGCTGCAACCAAAAAATGGCCAGGCGTTGTGGTCCCAGCTACTTGGGAGGCAGAGGCAGGAGACTTGCTTGAGCCCAGGAGTTGGAGGTTGCTGTGAGCTGTGATGCCATAGCACTCTACCCAGGGGGATAGCTTGAGGCTCCATCT
>CAUYTI010077473.1:0-14452 GCA_963575145.1 Galago senegalensis
GAGGAAGAGGAAGAGGAAGAGGAAGAAAGAAAATAATAAAGGTTTCTTTTCTTTTCCTCTTTTTTTTTTTTTTTTTTTTGTAGTTTTTGGCCAGGGCTGGGTTTAAACCCACCTCCTCCTACTCCTTTGAGCCACAGGCACCACCCAAAATAAAAAAGGTTTCAAATGAACAAGCTACTTATATCTATTTTTTAAGTGATTCTGTGGGTAAAAACCTTCCAACAAAGAAAACTCCAGATCCAGATGGCTTCACAGGTGAATTTCGCCAAACATCAAATAATATCAATTCTATACAAAATCCTCCAGCATATACAAGAGGAGGGAACACTTCCTAACCTATTTTATAAGCATTACCTCCATAACCAAACCAGAAAAAATCATTACGAGAAAAGGAAATTTATATAAACAAATAGGCTTCACGAACATAGCCTCAAAGATCTCTAACAAAACTCTGACAAGGAAAATCCAAAATTATCAAAAGGATAATCCACCATAACCAAGTGGGTTTATCCAAGAAATGCAAGGACAGTTAAACAATCCAAAATTAGTCAATGTGATTCACCACATTAACAGACTAAATCATCTCCACAGATTCAGAAAAAGCCTTTGACAAAACTCAGTATTCACTTGCGATTCTCAAAAACATCTCAGCAAACTAGGAATAGCAGTGAACTTTTTCAATCTGACAGATGGCATCGCCAAAACTCTGTAGCCAGCATCAGACATAATGGTGAAAGGTGGTACCGAATCATATTTCAATGGAGAGAGATCAAATGCTTGTCTTCTTAGAATAGGCAATGATGTCTACTCTCCCCACTCTTTTCCAACATCACACTGGAGGCCCTAAGTACTATAAAAGAAAAAGAAATAAAAAGCATATAGATCAGAGAGAACAAAATTTTCTCTTTGCTAACAATATGACCATTAACAGAGAAAATCTCTCTCTCACACACACACATCCACACACACAGAAACCTACCAAAATATCCCCTAGAAATAATGCTTATCCAGTTAGCAGAATACACAAGCAGTATGCAAAATCAATCTATTTCTTTCTTTTATTTTTTGAGACAGGGTCTCACTATGTCACTCTCAATAGAGTACTGTGGCATCACAGCTCACAGCAACCTCAAACTCGTAGGCTCAAGTGATTCTCTTGTTTCAGCCTCCCTTACAGCTGGGATTACAGGCACCTGCCACAACACTCGGCTATTTTTTGCTTGCTTGTTTGTTTAGCAGGCTCAGGTTGGGTTCAATCCCACCAGCCCTGGTGCATGTGGACAGCACCCTAACCACTGACCTACCAGCAACAAGCCCAATCTATTTCTATATACGACCACTGAAAATTAGAAATTAAATTTTTTGGCTCGGCACCTGTGGCTCAAGCGGCTAATGCGCCAGCCACATACACCTAAGGTAGCGGGTTCGAATCCCCAGCCTGGGCCCGCCAAACAACAATGATGGCTGCAACCAAAAAATGGCCGGGCGTTGTGGCGGGCACCTGTGGTCCCAGCTACTTGGGAGGCTGAGGCAGGAGACTCGCTTGAGCCCAGGAGTTGGAGGTTGCTGTGAGCTGTGATGCCATGGCACTCTACTCAGGGGGATAGCTTGAGGCTCCGTCTCAAAAAAAAAAAAAAAAAAAGAAATTAAATTTTTTAAATTCCACTTATAAGCTCAGCAAAACACATAAAATACTTAAATATAAGTTTTACAGAATGTATGTAAGAGCTATGTGCTAAAAAATACAAATAAAAATAAACAAGTGAAATAGAGGATGGATCATGTCCACGGTTTGAAAGACTCGCTATCAGTATCATAGCCATTCTCCTCTTCAAAAAATATCCCACCATAATTTTAGTATAAATCAACAAACTGATTCTAAAATGTGTTTGGAAAGGCAAAGGAAGTAGAATAGCCAAAATAATTCTGGAAAATAAAAATAAAGTTAGAAGATTCACACTACTGATATCCATACTTACCATAAAATTCTCAGAGTCAAATTCATGTGGTATTGAAGAAAAGTTAGATGTATAGATCAATGGAACCAATAGCCCAGAAATAGACCTCCACATATATGGTGAATTGATTTTGACAAAGGTGTGAAGATAATTCAATGGAGAAAGAATGATCTCTTTAACAAATGGTGCTTGACCTCATGGATACTTGTATGCAAAAAGATGAACCATTATTCATACCTCGCCCCATATGGAAAAATAAACTCAAAATGCATCATACAAAAACGTAAAAGCTCAATGTATAAAACTTCTGGAAAAACACAGGAAAAAATCATTGTGATCTTAGGTCAAGCAACAATTTCTCAGCTAAAACCCCAAGAGCACAATCCTTGAGAGAAAATTAATAAGTTAAGCTTTATCAATATTTTAAAAGTTTTTGTTCTGTGGAGACACTATTAGGAGAGTGACAATACAAGCCACATCCTGGGAGGATAGTATTTGTAAATCACATACTTGATCACAGATTTATAGCTAGAATATATAAAGATACCTTAAACGCAACAATCACCAGATGACCCATTTTTTTAAGTGGGCACAAGATTTAAATGTACCTTTCACCAAGGAAGATATACAAATGGCAAGTAGACTCAAAATGCTCAAATCATTAGTCACTAGGGAATTGTGAGTTAAAACCATAATGACAGATAACCATGCAGCTAATACAATGGCAAAAAGACAAACTAACCAAAAACACAACAACAACAAACCTGACCTGGTCACTTTGGACAACAGTTTGGCATTTTTCTTTATGAAGTTAAGCTTAACTCTTGCTGTACACCCGAGCCATTCCATTCTTAGGTATTTACCCAGATAAAATGAAAATCTATGTTAACAAGAAAACCTGTGTGTAAATATTTACAGCAGCTTTATTCGTAATATCCAATACCTATAATCTGTCTAAATGTCTTTCAACTAGGGAACAGATAAGCAGACTGTAGTAAAACCACACAATGATCTGGTGGTCGGCCATAAAAGGGCATAAACCAGTGATACACACACCGACCTCAAACCCACACGCTAAGTGAGAAGAACCAGGCTCAGAATGCCACATACTGTACTATTCCATTTATATGACATTTTTTTTTTGCAGGTTTTTTTTTTTTTTTTTTTTTGGCTAGGACTGGGTTTGAACCCACCACCTCCAGCATATGGGGCTGGTGCCCTACTCCTTTGAGCCACAGACACTGACCTATATGACATTTTTAAAAGCAAAACTATAGAGGAAAAAACAATCAGTGGTTGGCAGAGGTACAGAAAGACTTGAGTTTCAGGCAAAATGTGAAAGGTGACTATATTTTCACTGTGGCAGTGGCTACACAACCCTTTGCTTCTGTCAAGACTCAGAACTAAAAACTAAAAAGGATGGATTTTACTATAAGCAAGTTAAAACCTTAATTTTAAAAATGGCCGGGCTCGGTGGCTCACACCTGTAATCCCAGCACTCTGGGAGGTCAAGGCAGGCAGATTGCTTGAGCTCAGGAATTTGAGACCAACCTGAACAAGAGCAAGACCCCATCTCCTCTAAGAATAGAAAAACTAGCCAGGCACTGTACCCAGGACCACAAAGTGAGACTCTGTCTCAAAAATAATGATAGTAATAATAATGGAAACTATGAAAACGGCATTTACCATTTAGAAAGAAGTAGACCCTTGCTCACAAAGGAGAAACACAAACTAATCTGCCCTGGGTACCATTTCTCACCCATCAGACTGGCAAAATCCCCAAAGCACAACAATATGTCCATTGGAGAGGCTGTGGAGAAACAGGCATTCTCCTATATTGCTGGGGACAGTGCAAACTGTATACTCCTATAGAAATAAATTCGTCAACAGTTAGCAAAATTACTATGTATTTACCCTTTAACTTAGAAATCATTATACTAGGCATCTCAAAGAGACATCGGTAAAAATACAGAAAGACATATACACAATTCTAGTTATTATAACAGCCTATATAATAGGAAAATCCTGAAAACAAACAAACATCCATCAGTAAGGGGCTAGTTGGATAATCTATGGTACATTCACAAACAGACTATCGATGCAGCTGCAAAACGCCTGGTCCTACGTAGCAATCTCCAGGGTATATTGCCAAGCTAGGGTAAAAAGCTAGGTGGAAAAAATATGTATGGTATATCAACATTTTATCTAAGAAAAGGTAAGGGGGAGTAAACATATGTGAGTATATATTTATAACACATAAAAATTTCACTTATTTTCTTTTTCTTTTTTTTTTTTTTTTTTTTTGAGACAGAGTCTCACTATGTCGCCCTTTGGTAGAGTGCCGTAGCCTCACAGCTCACAGCAACCACAAACTCTTGAGCTCAAGTGATTCTCTTGCCTCAGCCTCCCAAGTAGCTGGGACTACAGACGCCTGCCACAATGCCCAGCTATTTTTTGGTTGTAGTTGTCATTGTTGTTTAGCAGACCCGGGCCAGGTCCCAATCCACCAGCCTTGGTGTATGTGGCTGGCACCCCAACTACTAAGCTATGGGCACCAAGCTCTTTCTATAAGGGGAGAAAAGAAAATAATAGTGGAGGAAACCAGAAGAGAAATCAAGCTTTCCCTCATAGTAATCTTAAATTGAAAAAAATTTTTAAATAAAAAAAGAGAAGTCTGGCTTCACTGAATATATATGGAACTAGGTAAACACTTTACAGAATTATAATAGAAATCTAAAGCACATTTATGTACATGAACCAAATCTAAACAAATGCATGCCATCGAGTTGGTGACATAATCACAAAGAGTTTATCCAAATAATTTAACTGAACTAATGTAGTAGGATATACAATATTCATGTGCTAAGAATCAAAGAAAGACCAAAAAAATCTTAAACTATTGTTATTGTATTTTGTGTATATCATGGGAAACACAAATGAGAAATTTTGTAGATGTTGTAAACCAAAATTTTTGGTGTGCAAGAATGGAGTTTAGGGCCGGGTGCAGGGGCTCACGCCTGTGATCCTAACACTCTGGGAGGCCAAGATGGGTGGATTGCTGGAGGTCAGAAGTTCAAGAATCACCTGAGCCAGAGTGGCACCCCATCTCTAAAAACTAGTCAGGCGTTGTGGTGTGTGCCTATAGTCCCAACTACTCAGGAGGCTGAGACAAGAGGATCACTTGAGCCCAGGAGTTAGAGATTGCTAGTGAGCAATGATGCCACAGCAGACTACCCAGGGTAACACAGTGAGACTCTGTCTCAAAAAAAAAAAAGAATGGAAGAGTTTAAGTAAGAATCTGTAACCCTTAAATTTGAATTGAAAATACCAGTATGAACTCAGGATGTATTCTATGTTTTTTGTTGTTGTTTGAGACAGAGCCTCAAGCTGTCGCCCTGAGTAGAGTGCTGTGGCGTCACAGCTCACAGCAACCTCCAACTCCTGGGCTTAAGCAATTCTCCTGCCTCTGCCTCCCAAGTAGCTGGGACTACAGGCGCCCACCACAACGCCCGGCTATTTTTTGGTTGTAATTGTCATTGTTGTTTGGCAGGCCCGGGCTAGATTCGAACCTGCCAGCTCAGGTATATGTGGCTGGCGCCTTAGCCACTTGAGCCACAGGTGCCAAGCCAGGATATATTCTATCTTTTTATTTAATTACATAGTTCCTAGCTCTGTCTGCTGAAAAGGCTTAGGAACAATAACCCATCCAATAACAATTGCTCCAGGTGCTGCCTCAGCACCCAGACTGTGGTTTCAAACACTGTTTCTCACTAAAAGTAACCAGGACTTCTGAAGAAGTGGCTGACTCCTAGTGAAGGCAGGACGTGCCATGAGATGGATCAAACCTTGGATCCATAGGTAGGAGGAAGGAAGCTACCAAAACTCACTAGGTTCATGTCAGAAAGGACCTAGGTGCCAACCTATAGAGGTTTACAGGGCCAAAGATAGGACATTTCCTGTGGAAATAGGGATAGTAACTGTGACAGACTGAACCACATCAAATGTGTTTCCATATACATGATTCACGGCAGTTTAGGTCTTTAATTCAGTTGTCACCTTCGGAGGACGCTAGGAAACAAAACTGCTATTTTGAAAACTGGCAAAGGGAAAGAATTAAGCATTTATCTCATGTCACTGTGCTGCAGGATAACCAAAGAGCTTTGGAGGGGAAGTTTCTCTTTGTAGAGATATTCCTACTAATAAATGAAGAAGGAACAATAGAATGGTAATATTTCCATTTTCTAGCCCCCAATGAATTAATATAACTAGGTAATGATCCCCAATGTCAGCTAATATCACAAAAAGGGAAAGAAAAAAAATAGGTATTGTGTGCTGCCTGATGGAAATATGCAAAGTCACCTGTCAGGTGTTCTTGAAAAGAAATTGTAATCTCAATTCAAGCTCTGGATCTAACTGCCAATTTACAGGTAATACAGGAACCAGAGGAATAGGTTGATTGATATAATAAGAATGAAATCAGCAAAGTCCAGACTGTGGAAAACCACAGAAAAAAACTACCAAGGTCTTTGACATCACAGAAATAGATGAGGTGGAAGGTAACTTGGAGAAAGTGACCACAAGAGCAAAAGATTTAAGGATTTGAGTGACTTGCATTTAGTAGATCTTCATTGGATCCTGAAGGAAATGAAGAAAGGATAATAATAGGATCAGAAAAAAATAGAAAGTAAATATTGATAATATTAATGAATTGTTAAATTTCAAATAAAATCATAATGCTGGGATTCTTTTTTTAAAAAGCATTCTTAGACATGCATTCTGAAATCTTAAGAATGAAATGAAAAGATGTATTTATTTTATCCTTCTCTCAAAATCATCTAGAAACATGGAGAAATAGGATGAAGGTATAAATGAAAGGAGATTAGCCGTGTTGAATCTGAGGGGGGGTACATGGGAGTTTACTATGTTGTTAAAGAAGAAAATTTATAAAGCATGCTCTATCCATCCATAGGACGTCAAGAAAAAAAGAGGGGAAGGAAGCCTAGAGCAGGTAGGACAAAACATTAAAGCACATCTAAATCCAAATACGTCACTAAGAACAATACATGTACAATATATTATAATAAGTGAACAACTATTCAGAATGAAATATTATCACAAACTTTCTAAAATCTCCATTGTATGCTATTTTTAAGATACACATCTAAAGCACGAGGTGGAAAAGAATGAAAAATGTATAGCAGATAAATGCTAACCAAGAAAAAGAAAACCACCACAGTTGTACTAATATCAGGCAAAACAAAGTTTATGATAAACAGATTTTCAGTGAAAAATTAAGTCCCTTCATCATACCAAAAAACAGTATAATTCATGAGAGAACTATACCAATTTTAAATCTGTATGCATCTAATAACACAACCACAAGATATAAAAAAGCAAATCTGACAGAACCAGAAAGAAAAATATACAAATAGACAAACACAATGGAGAATTTTAACACATTCCTGTCAGTGACTTGGAATGAGCAAACGAGCCAGTGAGAATAAGAAGAGGTGAATAATAAAATTAGCAAATGTGGCCTCATGAATATGTAGGAAGGCAGTAAGTATAAGATACAGCTACCTAGAAGCATATAGGGAACAAAATTGGCCATAATTTGTCCTAAAGTAGTAATATACAGAGCATATTCACTGATTAAAATGTGATTAAGCCAGAAGTCAAAAGAAAACAAATATAACTAAATAAATTCTAAATTTTGGAAATTAAGAAGCAGGGCTCTGACCAAGCACAGTGGCTCATTCCTATAATCCTAGCACTCTGGGAGGTCAAGGCAGGAGTATCACTTGAGCTCAGGAGTTGGAGACCAGACTTAGCAAGAGAAAATCCCCATCTCTACTAAAAGTAGAAAAATTAGCGAGGCATTGTGATGGGTGTCTATAGGGCCAGTTACTCCTTAAACCCAGGAGTCTGAGGTTGCTGTGAGCTAGACTGACACCACGGCACTCTACCCTGGGCAAGAGAGTGAGACTCTGTCTCCAAAAACAAACAGAAAAAAGAAGTAGCAGAATTCTAAATAATCCATAGATCAAAAAGAAATCACAATTTAAGTTAGAAAATATTTTGAAATAAAATAATTTGAAATGAAAATATTTTTACAGTGAAAACACTACAAATCAAAACTTCAGAAACTACGGCAGAAGAAAATTTCTAGCCTTAAATGCATACATTAGAAATGAAGAGAGAACAAAAACTCCATAAGCACAGTAGCAGGAGGCTAAGAAAAATGGACACTTTCCTAGAAAACTTACAAAAACTGACCCAAGAAAAATAGAATATACATGAAGCATTAAAATAATTAAATCAATGGTTTAAATTCATGGGAGGTGGGGTGGAGAGGGGTCTACCTGGGCCGTATAAACATATCACAAGCATATTCTACCAAAACCTCAAGAATAATTTCAGTATTATTCATATTGTTTCAGAGAAGAGAAAAAGAAAACACATTAATTTATGCGGCTTCAAAACTTTGATTTCAAAATCAAACAGGATAATACAAGAAAGAAATACTTCAGGCCAACCGCATTAAAGAAAATAAATGTAAAAAATGCTAAATAAAACTATAACAAGCTGGATCAAATAATGTTTAACATCATAATACTACTATTAGGACCCCCCTCCCCTCCCCTCTTCCTCTGCTCCCCTCCCTCTTGCTAGACTATATTTGTGTTTTATCATTTGTATGAATTGAGTACGTTGCATATTTTTTTTCCACTATTGAGATACTTTACTAAAAAGGAGGATATGTTCCAACTCCATCCATGTAAACATAAAAGGTGTAAAGTCTCCATCTTTTTAATGGTTGAATAGTATTCCATAGTATACATGCACTACAATTTGTTAACCCATTCATGGATTGATGGGCATTTGGGCTGCTTCTACAACTTGGCAATTATGAATTGGGCTGTGATAAATATGTCTTTGTGGTAAAGTGATTTTTGTTCTTCTGGGTAGATACTTAGTAATGGGCTTGCGGGAGCAAATGGAAGGTCAACTTTTAATTCTTTAAGGATTCGCCATTCTTCTTTCCATAAAGGTTGTATTAGCTTGCAGTCCCACCGGCAGTGAAGAAGTGTTCCCTTCTCTCCACATCCATGCCAGGATCTGCAGTTTGGGGATTTTGTGATGTGGGCTATTCTTCCTCGGGTCAGGGTGGTATCTCAAAGTGGTTTTAATTTGCATTCTCTGATGATTAAAGATGATGAGCATTTTTTCATGCTTTTGTTGGCCATTCACCTGTCATCTTCAGAGAAGTTTCTATTCAAGTCTCTTGCCCACAAAGAAATGGAGTTTTTGGTTTTTTGTTCTTTTCTTATTGATAAATTTGAGTTCTTTGTAGATTCTAGTTATCAGACCTCTGTTGGAAACATAACCTGCAAAAATCTTCTCCCATTCCGAAGGCTATATGTTTGCTTTAGTTGTAGTGCTTTTAGCTGTTTAGGAGCTTTTTAGCTTGATCAAATCTCAGTAATATATTTTTGGTGTTGCTTTAATTGCCAGGGGGGTCTTCCTCATAAAATATTTACCCAGGTCAATATCTTCAAGCGTTTTCCCTGCACTCTCTTCTAGTATTTTTATAGTTTCTTGTCTTAAATTTAAATCTTTTATCCAGTGAGAATCAATTAATTTTTGTTAGTAGTGAGAGGTGAGTGGGTCTAGTTTCAGCCTTTTATAGGTCACTAGCCAGTTCTCCCAGCACCATTTGTTAAATAGGGAATCTTTTCCCCAATGAATGTTTTTGTTAGACTTATCAAAAATCAACTGACGATATATGGCTGGGTTCATCTCTAGATTCCCTATTCTATTCCATGTATCTACATCTCTATTTTTGTGCCAGTACCATGCTGTTTTAATCACTATAGATTTGTAATATAACCTGAAGTCTGGTAGTATGATGCCTCCAGATTTGTTCTTATTTCTAAGTATTGTATTGGCTATTTGAGGTTTTATCTGATTCCACATACACAAAGGGTGGCAGGTTCAAACCCAGCCTGGACCAGCTAAACAACAATGACAACTGCAACAAAAAATAGCCAGGCATTGTGGTAGGCACCTGTAGTCCCAGCTACTTGGGAATCTAAAGCAAGAGACTTGCTTAAGCCCAAGAATTTGAGGTTGCTGTGAGCTGTGACACCATGGCACTCTACCAAGGGTGATACAATGAGACTCTGTCTCAAAAAAAAGAAAGAAAGAAATTTCTTAAATCAACCAGTTTTTACTGATCTCAACCAAAAGAATGTATGCATATGTAAGTGTACACTCGGGTCTTACTTCAACTCAGTAAAATATAACCCATCGTTGTACTTGGCTTTGTGGGAGGCAAAAAGCTGACACTCCTCCTCCCATTATGTTCAGTTTGAGACACAGAATAGAATCACGTGTGAAATGAAGAAGTATGAGGACCACTGGATGTTACATATTGTGTCCAGAAACGCCTTTAACTTGGCCTTTTCTTTCCTTCACCCTTATCTGAAACCCACGTGGGAGATGGGTCTCTCCTTTCCAGGTGTCCCTCCAAGCTCAGATGAGGTCCTTAGGAAATGCCAGTTGATTCTTAATGCAGTCACTTTACTCCGTCACTTTCCTCTGTCACTTTCCTCTTGGCCTCTGCCAAGCTAAGGGAGACCCAATACCCACTCGAATCATGTGAGATGCACACAGCACTCTTCCTGGAATCTCGCCCAGCCAGGAAAGCCATTTATTCTTTTGTCTTCTTTAAACAGTTGCTCTCAACTCCCAGAGGCACATAAGCGTCCTGGTTTCCTTATGTTGATATTTACCACGGGTACCCTTGCGAGTGTCCTCTCTCCCCACAGATGTGCCTAGACCAGTGGTTCTCAACCTTCCTAATGCCGTGACCCTTTAGTACAGTTCCTCATGTGGTGGTGACCCCCAACCATAAAATTATTTTCATTGCTTACTTCATAACTATAATTTTGCTACTGTTATGAATTGTAAGGCAAATATCTGATATGCAGGAGACCCCCTAGGGGTCGTGACCCACAGGTTGAGAACTACTGGTCTAGACTCCCCTGAATACCAGCCTGAGAAAAGCAGATTAAAAATCAGTCAAAAGTCAACAGGGAGGGCACAGAGCTCTGCGGTGGGGCCCTGAGCAACAGGGCTGAGGGGTACATCTGGAGTCTTTGACGGAGATGCCACTCACAAATCAGCATGACAGAAGATTCTATGACAAAGTGAAGTTCCATTAAACAGCCCCTCTTCGTGGGGCTTGGGAATTTTGCTGGTTGATAATCCACATATAACTCACAGCCTTAATTGCTTACAATTCAATCCAGAAATCTCAATACTGTGTGAATAGCCGTGATTAAACCCCACTGAGCTCCACTACTCTCTGCTAACTGCAAAGCAACTTGAAACTCTCCACAGTTGTTCACCTGCTACTCGCAGCCAAAACACTGGCTTCTGGTTTCACTGCCAGTGGTGGGTAGGAAGAATTGTAATTAACAAATCAATGCATATTTACCACCTAAGCACTCTCCGACTGCCAGGTACTGTACTAAGCACTCTGGTAGATAAAAAGTCCAACGTGCTATGGCCTCTGCTCTCTAAGATCTTACAGCCTGGCAGGGAAAAAGAGCTATCGGATGAGTAACAACTGAGAATCTCTTCAATGATATACTAATGTCTACATTCTCCAGATAAATTTGAGGGGAGTGATCAGAATAAATGGAAATGTCAAGCAAGACTTCGTGTCGAGGGCAAGATTTTTGCCAGATCTAGGAGGCTAGTGACTGGGTGGGTGGAGAGGAGAAGCTCTTTGAAGTAGAAGGAACCTTCCAGCCTCACAAAGAGGAAGCAATTCACTCAGCCGCTGTGCCCACTTTCACTGAGTGGGAGGCGCATGAGATGACAGCCCTCCCGGCTGATGCAGATGACCACCCACTGCACTGGCTCTCCAGAAACTTAAAGAGACCAGTCACTGACACCTCAGAAAAGCATAAGGGTGGGAGAACCAGCCCTGGCATGAGGCCACCTCCACTCCACTGCTTCAGTGACCTTGGGCAAGCTACCTTTCCTCTCTCAGGCTTCCCATCTGCCAGGCGGGACTAATAATGGTACCAAATTCATAGGGTTATTTTGCAGAAAAGTAAAATAATGCATGCACACTGCCAGACCACAATCACACTTCATAAAAAGTAACTCCTGTTATTGCTTTATAGCAGCATGTTTCAACCTTTTTTTACCATGGCTCACTTGAACCTATCATCAAACTTCCATGACACACTTCAATTGTATTGACGAAAAAAGACTAAAAAAATGAACATACTGCACTTTGAATTTCTTTTGAAAATAATTGAATTAGTAATCTTTACAATTTTTCACAGCACATCTAAGATCCTCTCACAGAACACCAGCGGACTGTGGCACACGGGTTAAAATCACTGCTCTACGCAGGTTCCATACGGACGGACCTACACGGTCGCCCTCACTCCTCATGCCTTCTTGCGTCTTTGAGCTCCCATCGGGGATCTTTTTCCTTCTGGCTGAAGAACTTTTTTAACATTTCCTTCAGAATGGATCTGCTAGGAAAATATTTGCTGGTTTTTTGGGGTTTGTTATTTTGTTTGTTTGTTTTTTTTTTTTTTTTGTGGCCAGGGCTGGGTTGAACCAGCCACCTCCAGCATATGGGGCCGGGGCCCTACTCCTTTTAGCCACGGGCACTGCCCTATTTGCTGTTTTTGTTTGCCCAACATGCTTTATTTCACCTTCCCTTTTAGAGGATACCTTCGATGTGTGTGGAATTCCGGGGCCCGAAGTTCGAGGCTAACATTACACTGTCTTCTGGCTTCCCTGGTCTCTGGTGAGAAGCCAGCTGTTGATCTTACTGCTTCTCCTTTGAAAGTAGTGTGTATTTCTCCCTCCTCGGCTGGTTTTAGTATTTTTCTCCTTCTCTTTCCTTGCCTGCCATTTTATTATGGCAGGTTTTGATGTATGGTTTTATTTGTATTTATCCTGCTTGAGACACGTGGTGCTTAAACTCAGAGCTTCATTTTTTCTTATTAGTTTTATAAAATTCTTAGTCCTTATTTCTTCAGATATGGTTTTCGGCCCATTATCTCTCTCCCCTTTCTGGGACCCCCGTTGCAGACAGTCAGATCCTTCACCAAGTCCCTTCTCTCTTTCACACTCTTTTCTGAATTTTCCATCTTTTTCTTTTATCTGGATATCTTCTTCTATCTTCCAGCTCACTGTTCTCTTCAATCTGTTTTTAAATTTATATTGTGTCATATTTTTCAGTTCTAGAATGTTCTTCTTTGTAGGTTTCCATTATCTATTGAAATTTTCTACCTATTTAATTTCCTGACTATGTTACTTACTTATATTAAAGCCCATCTGTTACCTACTATGGGCTTATTTTCACTATCTGTTGTTTCTGGTTTTGGTCACATGGTCTTTTCTCTGGAGATGACCACACTCGGAAGCCCAGTGACAGTACAGTTATTTTCCAAGCGAGGTCTCTAACTCTACCTACTCTACCCGCTTCTCTGAATTTAGCCCTCTTAATCCCTTTCCCTATTTTAGCGAATTCTAGGAAATTTATATTATGGTCCTTTAAACATATCATTACAATGCTACCCTTATTTCCTCATTGCATGCAAAACAGCTTTTGAGGACCTTGTAAATTGGCCTCACCCCCCCTTCCACGTGCACATTCTACAATCCAGCAAAGTTGGACTACTCACCCTTGCTTGTGGCCCTGTATTTACCCACTTGCTTCCCTCTTTTTTGACCCCAGTGCATATTGCAGAGCTAGTTCTAGCATGGAGAATGCCTCTCCTCCTGTACCTATCTATCCAGAGTCTATCATCTAAGTCCCAGATTAAATGACATCCTCCAAAAATTAAACCGTGAGTCCTCAGAGTCTATATTAATCACATCCTCCTGAACTCCCACAGTCATCTGTCTGAAAGTGATTTGGTCCTGGTCCTATTTCCACCTCCAGCTAAGAGAGGATGATGACGGGCAGCCATTATTCCTGTTTTTAAAGCTCCCTTCCCCCTTCTAGTGGCCAGGCTTCACGTTCATCCAGCATTCCTCTCAGGAAGCACCTGTCCCCACTCTCAGTCTAGGTGGTTCTAGCAAAACTAACTCCCACCCCTGGCTCCAGGGCTAGGGGTTGGTTCAGGGCTGGGCAAACAAAACCCATGAGCCTTTGCCACAAAACTTGTGCTGGGGCTCGGCGCCTATAGCTCAACCGGCTAAGGCACCAGTCATGTACACCTAAGGTGGAGGGTTCGAATCCCCAGCCCGGATCCGCCAAGCAACAATGATGGCTGCAACCAAAAAAAAAATAGCCGGGCATTGTGGCAGGCGCCTGTGGTCCCAGCTACTTGGGAGGCGGAGGCAGGAGACTCGCTTGAGCCCAGGAGTTGGAGGTTGCTGTGAGCTGTAATGCCATGGCACTCTACCCAGGAGGACAGCTTGAGGCTCTGTCTCAAAAAAAAAAAAAAAAA
>CAUYTI010077475.1:0-32623 GCA_963575145.1 Galago senegalensis
CAACTCCTGGGCTCAAGCGAGTCTCTTGCCTCCGCCTCCCAAGTAGCTGGGACCACAGGTGCCCGCCACAACGCCCGGCTATTTTTTTTTGGTTGCAGCCGTCATTGTTGTTTGGCGGGTCCGGGCTGGGGATTCGAACCCGCCACCTTAGGTGTACATGGCTGGCACCTTAGCCGGTTGAGCTATAGGCGCCGAGCCAGTTTCCAAGTGTTTAGAGAATTTCCTGTTATCTGTTATTAACTTCTAGCTTGATTTCATTGTGGTTGGAGAACACATTGTATGATTTAAATTCTTTTAAATTTTTTGAGATTTTTTTATGGCCCAGGATATTGTCTATGTTGGCACATATTTCATTGACACTTAAAAAAAGAATATACATTGAGAGGCTGAGGCAAAAGAATTGCCTAAGCCCAGGAGTTGGAGGTTGCTGTGAGCTGTGACAGCACAGCACTCTACCAAGGGTGACAAAGTGAGACTCTATCTCTAAAAAAATAATAATAATAAGCAAGGAAATAAAAATATATAAATACATGCTGCTGTTTTTGTAGTGTTCTATGAACAATGATTATTAGATCCAGTTGGTTGATGGTGTTGCTGAGATCTTCTATATTTTTTAGATGTTTTCTTACCATTTAGAGAACTCCCTTTAGCCATTTTTGGTAGTAGGTATTCTGGTGACAAATTTCCTTAGTTTTCCTTTATCTGAGAATGTCTTGTTTGCCCCTTCATTCCTGAAGGATATTTTTACTGGGTATAGGATTCTGGGTTGACAGATTTTTGTTTATTTTCTGCATTGAAAAACATTTTGACATTTCTTTCTGGCCTTCATGGTTTCTGATGAGAAATTTGCTGGTATTCAAATGATTTTTCCTTTATAGGTAACTATCACTTTCTCTAGCTTCTTTCAAGATATTTCTTCTGTCTTTGGCTGGGTGTGGTGGCTCACACCTGCAATCCTACCACTCTGGGAGGCCAAGGCTGGTTTGAGCTCAGGTCAAGAACAGCCTGAGCAAGAGTGAAACCTCATCTTTACTAAAAATAGAAAAACTAGCCAAGCATGGTACCTCATGCCTGTAGTGCCAACTACTTGGGAGACTGAGGCAAGAGAATTGCTTAAGCCCAAGAATTTGAGGTTGCTGTGAGCTATGACACCGTGGCACTCTACCAAGGGTGACAGAATGAGACTCTGTCTCAAAAAAAATAAAAATTCTTCTGTTTTTAATTTTTAGAAATTTAATTTTGATGTGTTGTGGGATGGATTTTTATGGAGTATTTTTTAGGATTTGATCAGCTTCTTGAATCCATAAGTTTATTTTTCTTGACAAATTTGGGAATTATCCAGCCATTATTTCATGAATTATCTTTTCTTTTCTTTTTTTTTTTTTTTTGAGACAGAGCCTCAGCAACCTCCAACTCCTGGGCTCAAGCGAGTCTCCTGCCTCTGCCTCCCAAGTAGCTGGGACCACAGGTGCCCACTGCAGTTGGCCTGGCTATTTTTTGGTTGCAGCTGTCATTGTTGTTTGGTGGGCCCAGGCTGGATTCAAACCTGCCACCTTATGTGTATGTGGCTGGCCCCTTAGCCACTTGAGCCACGGCGGGGAGCCATGAATTATCTTTTCAACCTAGCCTTTTCATCCTAAATGTCACTCCTCCCAGGGGCCTTACCTAATCCCCCAGTTGAAGGCTGTCTCCTCATCCCCTCAATCTCATTACCTTCTTTTGTTTTCTCCATAACAAGTGTTCATGACTGAGGATTCCTGATGTATTTATTTGATAACTTGTGTTTATTTCCCTATTAGGAGTTTGTTTGTCTCTTTCATCATTATGTCTCTCTTGCTTAAAATAGCATCTGGTACAAACTCAATACATTTGTTGAATGACGGATAAATGTCCTCAATAATTTAATTTGCTATGGGTTTCTAGAATTCCTCTAGGAGCTTGTAAGCACACAATAAATTAACGACATTAAAACTCAGCACCTGTAGCTCAAGTGGCTAAGGCACCAGCCACATACACCAGACCTGGTGGGTTGGAATCCAGCCTGGGCCTGCCAAACAACAAGGACAACTACAACCAAAAAATAGCTAGGCATTGTGGTGGGCGCTTGTGGTCCCAGCTACTTGGGAAGCTGAGGCAAACGGATCGCTTAAGCCCAGGCGTTGGACATTGCTGTGAGCTGTGATGCTACCGCATTCTACCCAGGGCGACAGCTTGAGGCTCTGTCTCAAAAAAAAAAAAACCAACTCAGGGTAAAAAAGACTTTGTAGAATGCCTATAATCCTTAACTATCTCACACTTTTTCTCTTTACAAGTGTGGTTAAAGCCGGGGTGCTGTTTTCATGAATTTGTTTTTCCTTTTCATGACTAACAAGGAAACAAATCGCAATTTTGGTTTTGCAATGGAGACAACATTCTCTCCATTATTCTCCAGTTATCTTTTAAAAGAAAATTTGAGATTTCAAATAAACCTAGAAAAGAACTAAGAGTGATCTAGAGGAGTCATGCCTCTGCAAGGTTAGAGATGTACAAGGCAGGCCTAGTCTAGCTAGAAATAGGAAAGTGACATCAAGTGCCAGTGCTTTGAGAGCAGTGAGAATGTCAGAATGCCTCACAAAAATTCAAGAAACACGCGACTGCAGATGGGTCAGTTTGACTATAGCGCGAAGAGTAGAAAGAGGGCAGAAATTAAGAAGGACCCTATACAGATTAACAGTCATGGAGTGGATAACGAGCACTCAAATACGATAAATTGAAATCTTGTACCTTAACCAAAGGCCATTCTAGGACGCACTGGTATTACTGGGGGCGGGAGAAGGCATTGCCCAAGCTCCTAAGCCTGTTTGTTCCATCTATTTCCCGTGGGCAGGTGAAGGGAATGCCTGTTTAGTTTTGTCTTAAGGAGGACATTCGGGGAGTTTCATCTCTCCCCGGAGCATTTTCCGAGCCGAAGTCAGGAAAGCGGACGGTGCTTGGGTCCCTAGCCTCAGGCCTTCCAGGGTGACTGCACCTCGGGCCCGGCGCGGAAGCAGCTCAGGTTGTGCGAAAGGCCAGTCTGAGGTCTCGGGTTTCGGCAGCAGGAAGCCGGGCGCACACCCTCGCCCCTTCCACCCCCAGCACCAGGAGCGGCGGCCCGATCCTGCAGGCCGGACAGCAGGGACAGGAACCCGCGGCAAGCCGGGGCCGAGGCGGAGGAAGCGGCCGCCGCCCCAATTGAGGGAGTGCAGCCGGGGGCTTCCCAGGGGAGGAAGGAGAGCGACCCCTTTCGAATGTTTCCACCCTGCTCACTCACGTCGCTCCGGCCCCGCCCCAGCCACTAGGGCCACCGCCTCCTCCCCTGCTGACTCGCAGGAGGACCGGCGGGCGGAACCTGCGCCAGCGCCTTTAAGAGGCGTGGTCACGTGCTCCGCCCTGCCCCAGCGCGCCTGAGGGTTGGGGTGCGGAAGGAGGCGCCAGGCTGTTGGGGGTAGGGAGGCGTGCACTGCTGCGCAGACTCAGTGACCAGACGACGGACCGTGTGTTTCCAAAATGGCGGCAGCGATGGATGTGGATACCCCGAGCGGCACCAACAGCGGCGCGGGCAAGAAGCGCTTTGAAGTAAAAAAGGTTGGGTCTCGCCAGCGTCTTCCTCAGGGAAGCTAGAGAGGAGCAGGCCTGGCTGGCAGGCCCGAGTCTGACCAGGGCGCATAGGAAAGGGCTTCATTTCAAGGCGTTCTTGGGACCGGGTACCACGAAAGGAAGCTGGGGGGCAGGTCTTAGCGTTGATGGGCGTGACAGCGGCCCTCTCTCGAGGGTAGTGAGAGTTTCGCTGTAATGCTGAGGAGCCAATCACAGAGGTGCTTATTGAGATACGCGGGATGCAACTAGCGCATGAGATGTCACTGGAGTGGTTGGAGGGTGGGGGGAGGACAGGGTGGGGTGAGTGGAATGGGGAGTCGGAGTGACTGCGGTGGTGGAGGATGGGGCAATACGGCAAAAGCCGGGAACCTGAGGTCCTACCGCATTGGAGGCCTCTAAGGAGCCGGTCTGCTAATCTTGCCCCGCCCCCTTCTGAAGCTTGGGGTCCTCTGACTCTGAAGGACCCTGGTCCTTGCTGAATCAGGTCCTCCATTAGCCCCTTCTCTGGCTAGCCCCTCACTCTGCCGACTTCTGGAGTCTCGAATGTAATGCTTGGCTTTTCCCAGACGTCTAGTGGCTTGTCATACATCCACCCCAGTCCTGTGGTCTCTGTCACATCCAGAATCTTCACCTTCCAAGAAAATCCAGAGCATGGTGGAATTTATGAAAAAGAAAATAAGAGCCCAAATCTTGTGACATTTAGAGAGGGTTGAGTACTAGCTGCGAATGACTTGGTTAAGAATGAGAAAGCAAAAACTCGGAACATGTCTTTGCTTGAAATGCCTTTTAGTTCTTTGCCAACAGTTTGGAAGGGAAGTCAGTTCCCAACTAAAATGAAATCTTCAAAATGAAGATTCTGAAATAGGGAGGATGTTATTCCTGACAATATTCCCCCTCCCAGTGTCTTTTGGCGGCTCATTGTGACCACTGCTGCTCAATTACAGCCAGCAGCCATGTTGAAGAATAATAGAAGTAGGGTTTTTTTCCAAGTTGAATCTGTGGTGTGAAAAGTGCTGAAGAAGTTACTAAGCATTGAAAATTGGATTTGAAAGGGATGAAGGTTTGGAGAGTGGCACCAAATTAGTGAATTAAAAGAGATGGGATAATTTATAATTGCAGAAGCCAGAGAATTTAATTATTTGAACACCACTTTTCAAAGACTCTAATGGGAATTATCTTAACTGAATATAAGAGTAAGTGCATATAAGAGTTGAGAACATTAGTTTATTTGATGATAAGAACTAAAATTCTCGTGAATTCTAGAATTTGTTGTTAAGTAATGTTAGATTCAAGTGATGACCTTGTTCTGTGTACTGACACTGGGTAGTTATCCAGCTTATCCAGCGATTACCCATTCTGTGATCCAATCATCATCTTAATTCATTCTCTTCCTTAGCTTTCACCTCCCTGCCTTTTTTTTCCCCTCCCAATGGTAAGATAGGATTTTAGACAGAAAGGAATACAGACGCAGTAAAAAAGCACCAGAGCTTCTGGCAAAGTCTGTCTTGGATCCTTTGTCTAGGGCACCTCCCTGCTCTTGCTTCCAAAACTGACTTGAAAAGCAAATAGTTATTTATGCAGATTTTGAGCTCTTCAGCAACTGCCAGGGAAACCTGCACAGTTATTCAAATTTGTGCTTATTAAACCTAAAACAGGCACTTAAAAATTATTCCTAATTTGCTTACATGGATATGGCTAAATTATTTTAAGCTGTAGAAAAAAAATAATACTGAAAGATGGCTCATTAATTTCTGTGTTCATATACTCACCCTTTGGGAGAATGGGAGAGCATACATGTAGCCCAGGCATCCTCAAACTACGGCCCGCAGGCCACATGCAGCCCGCCTAGGACATTTATCTGACCCGCCAGGTGGCTGCTGCCTGCCCTGTGTAGCAGCCGACTTGTCCCAGGCCCGCAGTCTGGCCCTCCAGTGGTCTGAGGGACACTAAACTGGCCCCCTGTTTAAAAAGTTTGAGGACTTCTGATGTAGCCTATTGTCCTCCAATATAATAATTAAGAGTAATGTAATATCTCAGAACTTTTGTTTGGTGGTCCCCATGGCCAAAGAGATGATAACTGCAGCTGCAGGAGGAAATCCTAAGGAGAGTGTGTATGTTATATTACATGGAGAATACATTGTTTCCCCTTTTTGTCTTTGCAGTGGAATGCAGTAGCCCTCTGGGCCTGGGATATTGTGGTTGATAACTGTGCCATCTGCAGGAACCACATTATGGATCTTTGTAAGTAATTGGAGGAGGAATGGGGGGAAGTTGAGAAGGTTACAGAGATTGTCCTATCCTGATGTGACCAATTTTCTTCTTCACAAGGAAATGTAAAGCCTAGTCATAGCACTCAGTCCTCTGCATCTAGTCTTTTGGTATGTTTGAAATAGAGCAGTTTTGGCTTGGCGCCTGTGGCTCAAGTGACTAAGGTGCCAGCCACATACACCTAAGGTGGTGGGTTTGAATCCAGCCTGGGCCCGCCAAACAACAATGACGGCTGCAACCAAAAAAATAGCCAGGGGTTGTGGCGGGTGCCTGTGGTCCCAGTGACTTGGGAGGCAGAAGACTCGCTTGAGCCCAGGAGGTTACTGTGAGCTGTGATGCCACAGCACTCTACCCAGGGGACAGCTTGAGGCTCTGTCTCAAAAAAACAAAAAAAAAAGAAAAGAAATAGAGCAGTTTTTTATGATGTCCTAGAGGCCTACCCAGCACTCAGAATAAATATACTTAACCTAAAGATGGCAGGGACATATTTAAAAAGAACTGTGGACATAAAGACACTGTTGCTTCTTCCTCTGCATCCCTTGTCTTGTAACTTTGAGCTATAATATTGTATCTGGGATAGTTTTGTTTGTTTGTTTTGAGACAAAGCCTCAGCTGTTACCCTGGGTAGAGTGCTGTGGCATCACAGCTCACAGCAACCTCCAACTCCTGAGTTTAAGCGATTCTCTTGCCTCAGCCTCCCAAGTAGCTGGGACTATAGGCGCCCACCACAACGCCCGGACATTTTTTGGTTGTAGTTGTCATTGTTGTTTGGCAGGCCCGAGCTAGATTCAAACCTGCCAGCTCTGGTATATGTGGCTGGCGCCTTTGCTGCTTGAGCTACAGGCACCAAGCCAATATCTGGGATAGTTTTTTCTGGGCAAGATTTACAAAAAAGCCTAAGGAGTAAGGATTTTCCATCTTAGCCCCAAATGTAGTAAAAAGGCAATTGTAATCGTAATATTTAAGTAGGTAATTGATTACACTAAAGAAATTTTATTTAAATCTCCACGTCCTTAATTACATGTAGTCAACACATAGTGATCCCATTATAGCTGTTGATGGTCTGACTTCATATCCTGTAGTAATAGAGGTAAGAATGCTGATCACACCAGAACAGTTGAGGTTACTTTTTCATCTGAGACCTAAAATAATTTGTTATGAGATCAGAGATGGGGCAGAGAAACTTCAGGTTTCTAGATTGGAATTATAGGCACTTATTTTTTAGATTGTTCATCTGCAGTATGAGTTTTATTTTAAATCATTCTACTCACTTTGATCGTTTCTCTGGTCTTTTTTTCTTTTTCTTTTTTTGACAGAGTCTTGCTCTGTCACTGGGCTAGAGTATAGTGGCATCATATTATAGCTCACAGCAACTTCAAATTCCTGGGTTCAAGCATTTCTCCTGCCTCAGCCTTTCAGGTAGCTGGGACCACAGGTGCCTGCCACAACTCCTAGCTATTTTTTTTTTCTTTGTTGTTGTTGCAATTGCCATTGTTGCCTTAGCTGATCCGGTCTGGGTTTGAACCTGCAAACCTCGGTGTATGTGGCTAGCGCTCTACCCACTGAGCCACAGGCACTGTCCTCTCCCTGCTACTTTTATCTAACCTGGCACTGTCCAATCTAAATGTTAGCCACAAATACCGGTACATATATATTTTTAATTTTCTAGTCCCTACATTAATAAAGTAAAAATAAAGGAGTGAAGTTAATTTTAAAATTACATTTAATTTACCCTACTGTATCTAAAATATTTCTTTTTTTGTTTGTTTTTTGAGACAAAATCATCCTTGGTAGAGTGTTGTGGCAGCGTCACACTGCTCACAGCAACCTCCAGCTCTTGGGCTTAGGTGATTCTCTTGCCTCAGCCTCCCAAGTAGCTGAGACTACCAGTGCTCGCCACAACACCTGGCTATTTTTTTTGTTGCGGTTTGGCTGCAGCCGAGTTTAAACCTGCCACCCTTGGTATATGGTGCCAGCGCCCTACTCACTGAGCCACAGGCACTGCCCAGTTTTTGGCCAGGGCCAGGTTTGAACCCACCACCTCTGGTATATGGGGCCGTTGCCCTACTCCTTTGAGCCACAGGCACTGCCCAATCCAAAATATTTCTTTAGCATTTAGACTATGTAAAGGAGATATTTTACATTTTGTTTTTTATACTAAGTCTTTCAGTGTGTATTTTACACTTAGAGCACATCGCAATTCAGACTAGACATGTTACAAGTACTCACGAGCTACATGTGGGTAATGACTACTTACTGGGCAATGTAAGACTAACCCAGAATCTCTCAAACTTTTTCAAAGGTGTTTTCCATGAACATATTTACATACGGACTATGGAAGTTCTGTTAAATATTCCTACAACATCCTCTAGTTTGTATTAATTTAATTTACTTGGTTCTCTATCCATGTTATTTACTACTGTACCCAGCATCTAAACATAATGTTTAGTACATAAGTTCTCACTGAGTACTGAGTGAGAATGAATTATAAAAACTGAATACTTCACTGAATGAATTATATAAACACGGAGTTGTCTCGGTATCCGTAGCTTTTTGGTTAGGGCACCGGCCACATACACTGAGGCTGGCGGATTTGAACCTGGCCTATGCCAGCTAAACAACAATGACAGCTATAACCAAAAAATACCTAGGCATTGTGGTGTGCACCTATAGTCCCAGCTACTTGGGAAGAATGCTGATCACACCAGAACAGTTGAGGTTAAGCAAGAGAGTCTGCTTAAACCCAAGAGTTTGAAGTTGCTGTGAGCTATGACACCGCAGCACTCTACCAAGGGTGACATAATGAGACTCTGCCTCAGAAAAATAATAAAAAATAAATTAAAAACACAGAATAGTCTGATTATTGCAACATGGAAAGCATGAATCAAATATTTTGTGTTGGAAAGCAGTCATGCCTTGTGCTGGTCCTTTACTGTCCCTTGGCTGCTTTGGGCTTTGATCCTGTTTACCTTTCACACTATAGTCAAAGCACATCAGCAGCCACCATGTTGATTAACACAGATAGCAGGAACCCATCACAGAAAAACATGCAGAGTTTTCAATGTGTTTGGGCGGGTCTTTGATTACGTGCTTGCCAGTTTCACTGACTTGCATTTTCATGAGGAATTATACCCAGAGAAAATTTTACCTTATTGGGACTGCCAAAAATAGTTAATGGGTCACCACTGCCCTGGGAACTCAGGTTGAGGAGCGTGTCAGCTGCTGCCCAGTGGAGCTAGCAGGCAGGCAGATTAGCCCAGCAGGGCAGAGCACAAACAACACTCACTTTCTACCTCGGAGGAATCGCTATACCATGTTCTTGAGCTGGATAACAATGCAACCTCAGATGTCATTATGTCCTAATGAAAACTTGCCTTGAAATATCACAATATCACCCTGACAAGAACCCCCATAACCCAGAGGCCACAGAGAAGTTTTAAGATCAACAACATACAGGCCATCCTGATGGATGACACAAAGAAAAAAATCTGTGATGAGTATGGCTGCGTGGGCCTCTTCCTGGCTGAGCATTTTGAGAAGCAGTTTGTAGAGGAGAAGGTAAAGACTTGCTTTGGGCTGACTGGTTGTTTGTCCTCTGCGGCCTGCTCATGTGCTGCTACTGCTGCCGCTGCTGTTCCTCCTATGGCTGTGGCTGCCACTACTGCTGCTGTGGGAAGTCAGCCTGAAGCACCCAAGGGCGAGGAGACCCATTTCAACATGTTCTCCGTGGACCTGGAGACACAGCTGCAGTCTGACGAGAGGGAAGCCACAGACAGGCCAATCGTCACACAGCCAGGGTCTGCCACAGAGACCACCTAGGTCACAGCCAACTCTCATCCCGGCTACCACGCTGATTGGTTCAGCTAAATCCAGGAGAAGCTCTGGTCAGAGGTAGGATCAGTGCCTGGCCACCCCAACCTTAGAATCATGAACTGTAGTTACAGAGATGAGGAAGCTGCCACCTGCCTGCTGTGGCCACGCTGGACCCCTCCTGCTACCTCCATGTTTGCCCAGCATCAACCCTTGACCCATGAGATGTGCAGCATGCAGTTAATTACAGCAGTGTAGCTACGGTATTCTTCTGTTTTTGCTTTAATAACGTGTGGGGTTATGTTCCACGTCTGTGTTGTAAGTGTGCTGCAGTGGGGCCGTGTTAACTAGACAGGCTGCCTTGGGCTTTCATTCAGGTCCACCAGTGAGGGCTGGCCCTCGCTACCAGGTGCTGCCTGGCAGAGCTGTGACTCCATGTTGGTTGCAGGGTCTGGTCTGTGCTTTGTGCTCCCAGGTGCAAGGCCACAGCAGGGTTCTTATGTCACCTGCTGGGGAAGGGGCTGGGCCACATGTGCCCAGGTACCACCAGCATCCTCGTCTGTTCCACTGTGTTTGTGTTGGGCATGGTTTACACAGGATCGCTTCATCTTACACACGAGGCCTTGCAGCGGAGTTTTTCCTGTGGGTAAATTTGTGGGAGGCATAAGAGGAGCCCTGTCTCAGACTGAAGCCACATTCTCTGCACAGTCTTTCTAGCCTAGGTCTCCTTGTCACATGGCTGTGAAGTTCCTGTCCTTGGAGCTGTGTCCTTCCCCAGGGTGTGGGAGATTGTTTATATTCCTGCACCCCACCCCCAAGGCAGCAAGCTGGACTGTCAGGACTATGTCTCCCTTCTCCATGTCTAGATTATCTGCCATATTGCTTCAGGCCACCTGTCCTTTCTACAATCCTTTTTGGACCTTTAGAACCACAAATGGGGGGACCAGTGCCATTAGTCACAGTTACAGGGACTGAGTTCCAGTGGGGATGGTGCATGTGTGAGCACCCTGCCCTGGGATGGACCACCCTCCAGATTCACCTTTGAGTGTTGGCCTGCACGCCCTGGACCCCACTTGCCTTCACCCGTCCTCTGTGATCAGGAAGAAAGAGCTTCACCCCCTGAAGGCAGGGGTGGCTGGACTTGTGAACTATTGGAAGTCAGTCTTTCCTGCCTGTGTCCCAGAACGGATGGGGAGCTGAGGAAGTGTGGGTATGATATCCCTGTGCTGACCTAGGGTTCAAAGCCACCCCACACTCAGTACCTGCCCTGGTACTGGACATTTTGAGTAGAGTCCAGGGCTGGTTTCTGCAGAACTTAATGGCTGGCTGCTACTGAGTGTCTTGCAAACTTCCAGTAGAGAAGAGGAGGAAGCAGCAATGCCTGTGGTGGTGGCTCTGGCTTGGCCACACCAGAAAGGGCTCCCAAAGCTCACTCCTCTCCTCTCACCTGCTGATTCTGCCTCAGTTCATCTTGCCTGTGCAGCCCAGCCAGGGCCATGCAGTGGAGGACATGCTCAGGAAGGTGCTGCTGGTGGAGGTGCCCCGCCAGGCCCATGAAGGATGTGTGATGGCCCCAAGTACAGACCCGGCCTGGCCATGAGCTGGCTTTGCTCACACCAGGTCCTTGAGCAGTTTGTCCCATTTTGCTTTGTTTTTTACTCATTAAAATGATCATGAAGACTTCTGGGGAGAGGGAAGATAAGCATTATGATACTAAGTTAGAAATTATTTGTTAAAAATCAGACCTTTCATAAAAGTATAGGAGATTTATTGTTTGACCCATCCTTGAACAAGGGAAGAGGTAAGATAATAGAGAATATTCTTTGCTAATCACAGTGCAACAAAGAATTCAGCCTGAGATACTGGCTATAACCAGCCTTTGTGATTTTTCTTGAGACAACTTAGGAAGTGAGTTGTTTCCCTCCCTCCTAGCCTTCACCCCTCCAGAATGGCCAAGAGCCAGTTTCAAAGCGTGGATCTGAGATAGAAAGCTGCCCATCAGGGGGACTGATTTCTGCTTCATAATCAACACACTCCCAGCACCTTTCATGCCTGTCCAAGTGGGTCCTTTGCCAGGTGGCTTTTCAGTTCCAGAATCCTATTGCCTATTTCTTGCAGGCACGTAGCTCCTCCTGGGTGGTGGGATATGGTAGAAAAGAGCACCAGGTCAGGAAGTTGATGGAGCCCAGTGCCCTTTATAATTTGTGAAAATGAAATAAATCGTGATGGCCAAGAAAAAAAAGTAGTTAATGATTTTACACAACCCTGATTTTCTTTGCCTCTGTTTTTAAGACACTGTGTGTGTCTCTGGATGTGAGAGAATGTACTTGTTGGAAGGACCACAAAAGACAAGGGCCATTGATGGAGTTGAGTGCTTGAGGAATCAGCATAGGCTTTCAGTTAAATACCTATTTACCTCATAACTTAAGTGTCAAATGAAGTAGAATATTGAACACCTCTAAGAAAAATTATGAAAGTATTTTAAGTCTTTTGTACATTCAGTGATTATTTACTGGACATTTTGTGAGGCACCAGGATAAAACAATGACTGAAATCAAGTCTTTATATTTGAGAAATGCATTCTTTTATTATAGATACTGAAGAGAAGTCCCGGTATTACAACTTCCTTTAAAGAAAAAATGGATTTATGATCTCTCTAATGAGACTTTGTAAAAGATGAAAGTAAGAATCTTAATTCAGCAATGGTGATTTTCTTATATATCTAGTCTGGCATTAAATGAACACGTATGTAAATAATGAGAATGATTATGTCTGTGCCCCAGTCAGATTTCCCTACAAAGCATTCTTGGTCTCAAGATTTCCTGTTCTGAATCCATACTGATACTACAGGCCCTCCTATGGCTTTATATTTATTTTACCTTGCCCCATTTCTTGGTTGGTTTAAAGAGTTGCTATTTTTCACCTTACCTCTGGTAATCTTATTCTAGATGAAGGGAGTGTCTTCATGTTAGATTCAGTGTTTGCCCATCAGACATGAGTTATCTTCCTAAAACTACAGGTCCCTTGATGTTGGAAAGCGTGAACTCTCTTCACTCTTGAGAATAAGGCATTGTTTAGCAGTCCTTTGGTGGTACTGCTTTTGTACTGAAGATTGAAAGTCCCCAAGCTTTATAAATCATGTAAGAAGCTGCTTCCTTGGCAGGGGTGTAATGAACTGGTTATGTGCTGCTGTCTGCCTGCTCTGGGTTGACAGTGAACTATTCCTGCTCGTTTTAATAAACTGAACTCAACACCTGTACTCTCTGCAACCAAAGCTGGAAAACATTTATATTTAGTATTGGTGCTCATTTTCCACTCTGGTTCAATCATTTCTATGCCATATCCCCTTCTTAGCTGGCATTCTAGATTCTAATCCTATCTCTCCTGTATATTTTTGTTCTTTGTTATAAATTTTCTGGTAACAAATACATATTAGGCATTTTAAACATTCTATTTATAGAATCAGTTTTTATTTATTCAAGTAGCAAGAGCCTAGTTTGCACTTGGCATAGAAAGACAGGGTCCCTGTTCTGTGAGAGCTTTGAGTTGGGGGGCAAGGAGGGAGGGCATGCACGTAAAGAGATACTTCTGATGTCACTTAATCAATGTTGGATGTTCTGAGTGTCTGAAGGAGAGGAAGATTGCTAAGGCTGGGGGACTGAGGAAGCCTTCAGTCAAGGAGGGAGTTAAGCTGCACCTTGAAGGGTAGGGAGGTATTGAGAGAAAAGCAGTAGAGTATGGAATAAAGGCGTAGAGGGAGGAAAGAGTGGGAGGGATTCAGTAGTTGAAAGTGCCATAGGTTGGCTCAGCGTCCATAGCACAGTGGTTATAGCACCAGCCACATGCACTGAAACTGGTAGGTTTGAACCCGGCCCAGGCCACCTAAACAATGACAACTGCAACAACAAAAAAAAATAGCCAGGTGTTGTGGCTGGTGCCTGTAGTCCCAGCTCCTTGGGAGGCTGAGGAAACTGAATCACTTAACCCAAGACTTTGAGGTTGGCTCAGCGCCTGTGGCTCAAGCAGGTAAGACGCCAGCCATGTACACCTGAGCTGGCGGGTTCAAATCCAGCCCGGGCCCACCAAACAACAATGACGGCTGCAACCAAAAAATAGCTGGGCATTGTGGTGGGCGCCTGTAATCCCAGCTACTTGGGAGGTAGAGGCAGGAGACTTGCTTGAGCCCAGGAGTTGGAGGTTGCTGTGAGCTGTGATGTCATGTCACTCTACCCAGGATGACAGAGTGAGACTCTGTCTCAAAAAAAAAAAAAGAGAGAGAAAATGCCATAGGCACAGCCAGAAGAAAGACCTAGAACAAATTTAAACATGATGATAAACCTTGAAACAGTTTTGGTTTTTACTTTAATAATTGTGGCTCTTACTTAGCTGGTTCCATGAGAAACCAGCTAATTTAGAAATTCCAACTTGAGGCTCAGCGCCTATAGCTCAACCGGCTAAAGCGCCAGCCACGTACACCTAAGGTGGCGGGTTCGAATCCCCAGCCCGGACCCGCCAAACAACAATGACGGCTGCAACCAAAAAAAAATAGCCGGGCGTTGTGGTGGGCGCCTGTGGTCCCAGCTACTTGGGAGGCCGAGGCAAGAGACTCGCTTGAACCCAGGAGTTGGAGGTTGCTGTGAGCTGTAATGCCACGGCACTCTACCCAGGGGAACAGCTTGAGGCTATGTATCAAAAAAAAAAAAAAAAAAAGATCTCCCTGGCTGGGTTCCAGAATGAAGGGATATCAAGAGCTCCAGCCACATTCAGATAGCCCAGAGAGGGCAAGTAACTTGCCCAAGGCCACATAGAGAGTACAAGTGGCCACAGAACCCAGCTACCAGGCCCTGTTGTCATCTCAGGCCATGAGGGCTCTCCCTGACCAGCTGTCACTAGCTGTGCAATTATGAGGGACAGCTGTATTGTGCTTCCCTGAGGACGTGCTCAGGGCTTAGCCACAATCTGGGTCAGGGCCTTGGGTATGCCAGGCACACAGACAGCATCTGCCAAGCACGTCAGCAGAAAGAAGAAGGGACCCTGCCAGAAGAAGGGACTGTGGGCTCTCCCTGGGGGGCAGTCCCCATCACCAAGGATTTCCAGGTTAACTGGCCCATGTATATACTTAGATTTGTAAATAGGCCAAATGCTGCATTTATTTTTAAATTACATCTCAGGGGTAAAAACACCTCATCCCATTAGTAAAAGAATGAGGTACACAGAGCCAGCATGCAGAACATACCACTGAGAGACCTGGGATTGAGCTTTGTCTTATTTAAAAGCTTGGGGCCTTGGTTTCCTCACCTGGAAACAGGTAGTGGAGGCCATGGTCTGGCCATTGCCCAGCTGCGAGTGAGTTGAATATTCTTGCTCAGAAGACATTTCTGAAATTCTCCTGAGAGCCATCTCTACTCTGCCTCTTTCCTCCGGAAAGCTCACATATATTTATTTGTTCATTTTCCTGTTTATTGCACTTACAACCCCTAAATTAGAACAGGAGGTGGGGCTGTGAGGAGAGGTCTCCGGGAAATGGCCCAGGCTCCAGGTGCCAGAGGCAGCAGGGGCTCTGCTGCCCATGTGGTGGTGAGACCTGGAACTCATCCCCGCACACTCGTGTCATGCAGAGGACTGCCCCAAGCCCAGAGCAGAGTGAACCTTTCCATTACAAAATGAAGCAAAGAGCCTACTAGGGGTGGGCATCTCCTCACCCACACCACACCTGATTCCTCAGCTGGGCCGGAGGGAGGCACGGGCTTCTAACGAGCAGCTTGGGAACTTGCTGAAGTTTTGCTCTGGGGAACACAAACACTGTCTGTAGCAACCCAGCTGGGCCTGGTCCTGGGGGACAGCTTGTCCACGGGGAAAGTACATGGTGTGGCCATCTCCCAGGGCCTCCTGGCCACACCAGGCCAGTTCAGAATATGCAGCAGCCTCACAGAGCATATGCCCAAAGGAAGAGCATCGGAGAATTCCTCCCAGCAGGCCTATACCCATCTAAGCAGGCAGCTTCCTCATTCCACTGTGCCTCCATACATGTGCAAACATAGAACAAAAGATGGCAGACAGAACATACTCAGCTGAGGTTTTATCTCCAGAGTGGAAATCACTGAGGACTTTGCTAGGTTAGGGCTCCCAGAAGCCAGGCACCTGCCCTCTATCAGGCTTCCTCCCTGGCAGGGCTTTGTGGCCTTGCCCAGACCTTCCTTGTCCTACTGGCCAGGCCCCAGCTCTTCCCAGCAGGCTTTTCTTCAGCTGCCCACCTTGCCTACCTCTGCCCCATCTAGCTGGAATCCTTATCCACCTTTATCCACCCAAAAGCCAATGCACATCTTGACAAAACTATAGACATCATTATCAACTTGTCCCAAACCAGTGATTGATAGCCACAATAAATGTTAAGTTGAAGGCAGAGTTTGTCAGATTGGATATAAGAGTAATACCCAACCATGTTGCCTACAACAAACACACTTTATACATTTTAAAAAGAAGTCAAAAGTAAAGGCATAGAAAAAGATATACCATAGTAATTCTAATAAAAATAAAGCTGGAATAGTTATATATTCATATCAAAATAGACTTCAGAAGATAGAATATTATCAGAGATAAAGACAGCATTTCATAATAATACAAGCATGAGTTCATCAAGATGACATAATAATCCTAAATATTTATGTAGCTAGTAACAGAGCTTTGAAATACTTGAAGCAAAAACTGAAACAATGGCAAAGAGACAAGTCATGGACTAGAAAGTACAGTAGAACCTCCACAGCTGACCATCTCCTTAAGTTGACCTGATTTTCATAGACCAGACATGTACCTCATGTATGTAGCAGTATAGTAGGCCTAGTTCCTCATGTTGACCACCTCCCCTTGTGTGGTCAACTTACAGAAGTTCTACTGTATTTATATCACATGTAACTGTTAAAGGATAATTTTCTAGAATCCAAAGATCTCCTACTAATCAATAAGAAAAAAGGCAAACAACCTAATGGCAAAATTAGTTATTCCATAAATGAGAAAACACAAATGTCCATAAACATAAGCATAAGCATATGAAAAGATGTTTAGATACATTAAAAAATAAGAAACTGCTAATTAAAAGCAAATTAAATATTATTTTATTCCTGCCATCTTAACAAAAAAATTACAAGTCTGAACATATTGAGCATTGGTGAGGTTGTGGAGTGATAATGACTCTCTCTTGCTGCTAGAATTGCAAATAGGTACAACTTCTTTGGAGCACTATTTGCTATGACCTCATGTATTAGGTGGCTTCAACTACAGAAATGCATTGTCTCACCATTCTGGAAGCAAGAAGTCTGAGATCAAGGTGTTGGCAAAATTAGCCACGAGGGAAGATCTCCAGGCCTCTTTCATCCTGGTCGTGCCAGGTGATCCTTGGCCTATAGATAGCATACTCTGAGTCGTCTTTGCATTGTCCCCTGTATGTCATTCCCTGTGTCCAAATTTCCTCCTTTTTATAAGGAACTCCATCATATTTGATTAGGGCTCACACTAATGACCTCATCTTAATTTGATGATCTGTAAATAACCTATTTCCAAATAAAATCATTCACAGGTACCAGGCTTTAGGGCTTGATTATCTTTTTTTTGGTTTTGTTTTGTTTTGGTTGGGGGACACAATTCAGCCCATAACACCTGGCAAGTATGAAGATGCTCATATCTTTCTTCTTTTTTTTTTTTTATTAAATCATAGCTGTGTACATTAATGCAATCATGGGGATGCTCATATCTTTCAATCCAGCCATTGCACTGTGAGGCACTGGCTGTGGAGAAAATTCTTGCACATAGCACTTGTGGATATGCATCATCCCATCGTCCATCAGCAGGAAACCAGAGAACTGTGGAATATGCATTCAGGAAAGACTATATAGCAGTGAAAATTAAAGAATTACAATTACACACATCAACCTGGAGAAATTTCAAAACATTGAGTTTAAAAAGCAAGTCACAGAAGAGCTCATATAGCACATATGTATAAGGATGTCTCATAATAAAATATTCCTTGAGGAAAATAGGTGTGCTGTTATATTTCTTGCAAGACCTGAGCCTGGGACCCTTCGTGATCGCCACAGCCCTCTTAAGCACAGAAAGGCAAGGTTGACTATACCACTCCCGCAGGACATGATCACTTGTGTATGATGATGAGTGACAAGGAAATGTCAATCCATCCCCTGGCTGCCGTCTTCTGCAATTTATTTCTGCTTGAACAGGGTTTTAAAATGTGCTTGTGAATATTTGCACTGACAACTACAGAAAACAGAACAGCTTTGTAGAGAGAAATAAAACAACCTGGTAAATTTGCCTTGTGCTTCTTTGAGAAAACAATGGGAAGCTAGCGGCCTGTCAAGGCCAAAGTCACGTAAGCGAATGTGTGCCATCCTGGCCTTGACAAGCTTCCTCAGTCACGTTGAACTGTCGAGGCTCAGGCCATGGCTGTCCTCACTGAGTACAGCCTACAGCTGAACACTGTGCGAAGCATCAGGAAAGAAATCACTATGGAAACTGCCCCTCCCTGGGCCCTCACCAGGCAAAAGCTTTCTGACATAACAATTTGCTTCATTGGCTTAATAGTCTGGCTCTCATACTAACTTGTGAGGTGAGGAGAACATCTCCTCCTTATAAACTCTGTGCACAGGAGGAGCCATAATACATGTTGAATTAAATCGGCTTGTGCTTGTCCTACCCAGAGGAAGCTAATAGTTCATGGCTGTTTCTTTATATTTACTCTCAAACAGTGGGGAGGCTGTGAATGAGAGGGTAGGGACTATGCTTTTTAATCCAAATTTTTGTCACCAGCCTGACCTCTCTCCAAATCCAATTACCCACTTGACAATTCCACTAGACTGTGTTCTCAAATGCATGTTCCAAAGTGAACTCTTGATTTTTCCCACTCCGAAACCTATGTTTTGCCCACCTCCAACTCCCCATCCCAGTAAATGGCATCTACCCACCTGGTCCAAAACCTCACTTCCAAAAAAAATATGGAGGTATTATCTACAGGTCATCAAATTCACCAAAGTGTACAATTTGGTGACTTTTAGAATATTCACAGACTTAACCCCCTGGCCCTACTGTCTAACCTCCATAAAAAACCCCCAAGCCAGACTCCTCTCCTTGCTCTCTCAAGCCATTTTTGGACCTGCTTAAAGCCTCCCTACTGTCCCCAGACAGCCTTATAATGTGAGTAGTAAACTATCATACCCCCTTTGGGAGGGGTGTCATTAGACTCAACATCTAAACAAAATTTTTTCTCCCAATTATCCACAACAGCAATCTTAACAATGTCAAGGCTTCCAATATATATATTCCAATATATATTATATGGACAACTTTCCATTTTATATTTAGATCTTTAATTTCTTTCAACAATCTTTTACAGTCTTTAGTGAATAAATCTTTTGGTTCTTTTATTAAATTTATTCCTAAGCATTTGAATTTTTGATGCTGTGGCAAATAGAATTGCTTTCTTAATTTAGCTTCAAATGGTCCATTGCTAATGCCTAGAAATACAGTTAATTTTGATATATTGACCTTATATCCTGTAGGTTTCTTGTGTGTGCATGCCTTCCCTATGATTCTATATATACAGAAATATAGTTTTACTTCTTTCCTACAAATCTGGATGCATTTTGTTTTATTTTGTTGCCTGATTTCCTTTAGCTAAAACCTCCCCTGCAATATCAAATAGAAACGATGAGAGTATAAATCATTGACTTATGGATCTTATGGGAACAGTGTCCAGTCTTTCAGCATTAAGTCCAATATTTGCTGTGGGTTTTTCATCAATGGCCTTTATCATATTGAAGAAGTCATCTTCTATTCCTAGTTTGTTGAGTGTTTTTACCACGAAAGAGTGTTGGATTTTTGTCAAATATTTTTCAGTACCTGTTGAGATGATCACACAGGTTTTTTTCTTCTATTAATGTAGTGTATTACACTGATTGATTTTCTTATGTTGAGTCATCTTGAATTCCTGAAATAAATCCAATTTAGTCATGGTGTATAATCCTTTGAATTTCTATTAGATTCAGTTTGGCTAGGTTTTTTTTTTTTGTTTGTTTAAGGATTTTGTGTTTATATTCATGAGGGATGTTGGTCTATACTTTCTTCTCTTGTGGTATCTTTGGTCTTAGTGTCAGGGTAATGCTGGCCTCACAGGATGAGTTAGAAAGTATTCCTTCCTCTTCTACTTTTTGGGAGTTTGTGAAGGATTTATATTGATTCTTTAACTTTTTGGTAGAATTCACCAGTGAACCCATCTAGTCCCAGACTTTTTTTGTAGAAGTTTTAAAATTACTAATTCAATTTCTTTACTAGATATGTCCAGATTTTCTACTTCTTTTTTAATGAGTTTCAGTAGTTTGTGTCATTCTTAGAATTTATCCATTTCATATGGGTCACCCAATGTGTTGGCATACAGTGATTCATAGTATCTTCTTATAATCCTTTTTATTTCTGTAAGGTCAGTAGTAATAGGCCTCATCCCTTTCTGATTTTGGTTGTGTCTTTTTTTCTGTTTTTATTGGTCTGTCTAGCTAAAGCCTTGTCAATTTTGTTAATCTTCTCAAAGAACCAACTTTTGTTTTTTTTCTATTGTTTTCCTATTCTCTGTTTTATCTCTAATCTTTATTTTTCCTTCCTTTTGCTAGCATTAGTCTATTTTATTTCATTTTATTTTTTTGAGACAGAGTCTCAAGCTGTTGCCCTGAGTAGAGTGCTGTGGCATCATAAGTCACAGCAACCTCTAACTTTTGGGCTCAAGTGATCCTCTTGCCTCAGTTTTTCTATTTTTAGTAGAGATTAGAGTCTCACTTTTGCTCAGCCTGGTCACGGACTCGTTAACTCAAGCAATCCACCTGCCTTGGCCTCCCAGCGTGCTAGGATTATAGGCATGAACCACTGCGCCCAGCCAGGTTCTTCTTTTTTTAATTCTTTAATTGTAAAGATAGGTTGTTGATTCAAAATCTTACATCTTTTTTAATGTAAGCATTTATAGCTATAAATTTCCATCTTAGCACTGTTTTTGCTGTGTTCCACAAGTTTCAGTATGTTGTGTTTTCATTTTCATTTCTAAACTTTCTAATTTCCTTTGTGATTTCTTCTTTGGCTTATTGGTTGTTTAAGAATGTGCTGTTTAATTTCCACATATTTGTGAAGTTTCTTCCTGTTACTGACTTTTAATTTCATTCCATTGTCATTGGAGAAAATATCTTTATGATTTCAATCTTCTAAAATTTATTAAAACTTGTTTGGTGGCCTAACATATGGTATATCCTGGGAAATGTTTCATGTGCATTAAGAAGAATGTGTTATTTGGTGATGTCATGTCTCTTTTAGGTTTAGGAGGTATATAGTATTGTTTAGGTCTTGTATTTCCTTGTTGATCTTCTGTCTTGACATTCTATCCATTATTGAAAATGGGTATTGTGGCAGTTTGAATCATGGTGCAACAAAGGAGTGGGTGGTGGGATCTCTCTGTCTCTCTGATTAGCACTTTCTCTGCCTTGCTTGTTTGAGCTTCAGCTGAATTCGAAATTGCTGGTGTTACGGCTGGAAAGCACTCCGGAAAGGCTAGACAAAGGCAGTTTCCCACTTGCAGAGAGCCAGCTTGCAGTTCCTGGTGGGCTGTATTCATTGATACCCAAAATCCAGGAGGACCAGTTGTGGAGAGCAGGCTGCAAAACCGGCAGGGCCCTCACAGTCTGGGGAACATTCAGAGAATGAACCCCCAACTGCTTCTCCTCCATTCCTAAAATAGTCATATTCCTTTCTTCAGGCTCCCTCTGCCAGAAGTTAGGTATTAGGTAGTCCTTTCTTTGTCTAGTTAACTATGCAGAGATCCTTGAGATCTCTCTTCTTTCTCTTTGTCATATGCTAACAAAGTTAAGTAGTAACCACTAAGTCACAAAGTTCTTCCTTTGTTTTGTTAACTATGCTGGGACTGTGATCTTTCAGGTCTTGCTTCTTGTCATATGTTAACGAAATTGAGTAGAAACCATTAACAAGATGGTTTGTCTTTGTTAAAGTTACTTACATTTTCCTATTGTACTGTAAGACCAAAACTATGTCTTTTGTTTATGCTATTTCCCCATATTGTCTAGGCTACCTCCCCCTGTACAACCCTGTACAGATACGATAAAATAAAACTGATTTTGTGCTTTGGTGCTGGCTGCAGCCATCAGCTCAGTCAGACCTCCCTATCCCATCCTTTGTTTCCGTCTCTTCTCTTATTCTGCATTTTTCTCAGTCCCCACCAATTCCACTCTGGTTCACTCCCTCTCCCTGCGATGGTTTGTAACAACCAGTCATGGACGTGTGGGCGCAACTGCCACTGTGTACAGCGCAGCCACCCTGGAGTACTTCACTGTAGAGGTACTTGAACTGGCAGGAAATGCATCAAAAGATTTAAAGGTAAAGCATATTACCCCTCGTCACTTGCAACTTGCTATTCGTGGAGGTGAGGAATTGGACTCTCTCATCACA
This sequence comes from Galago senegalensis, assembly GCA_963575145.1. NCBI lineage: Eukaryota > Metazoa > Chordata > Mammalia > Primates > Galagidae > Galago > Galago senegalensis. Next base: position 22,195 of record CAUYTI010077475.1, read on the forward strand.
GTTGCTGGTGGTGGTGTCACACGTCCACAAATCTCTGACTGGGAAGAAAGGACAACAGAAGACTGTCTAAAGGATGCCTGGATTCCTCATTGTCTTAGGACTCTAAGTACTCTAACAGCTGTCCAGTGTTGGTGACTCCTGAGGACTGTATCTCTGTGAAGAACACAATTTTGCCTTTTTGTAATTCTGTTTGAGCAAGTTGGAAGTTTAATTAGCTTTCCAACCAATCGAATTTTTGCATTCAAATCTTAACCATATTTAAGTGTTACTGTGAGAGCCAAACTAGCTCCATTTTGTTGTTTACAGCACAAGCCACAGTACAAGCCCCATTCCTAGCTATTTACCACATAGCCCTTCCGCCCCAACCTCTGCCAGTGAAACCTGCAGGGCCACTCCCTGCTGCCTTCCCCCACCCCAGGTTGCACAGCCACTGTGCTGTAAACTGAGTCACCTTAGGCAAATAGCTGCTATAATAAACAGTAAGTTTCTATTACCTTGAAATACAGGTACCCAGGTTGCACCAACTCTAGTCCCCGGTTAAGGGACCCTCCACCCCTCACCTGTACCAATCCAAATTCACCTTTACTAGTGAAATCATCAGCTACCAATGCAAATCCTCCTTTACTTCCTCCTTTACTAATGAAATCACCAACCACCAATGAAAAGTGTACTGGTATCCGACCCTACCCCTCTTGCTTTCTATACCCCATAAAAACTTCCTCCACCCCGAGTTCGGGGCTCATCCTCGGCTTGCATGCCAGGAGAGTCCAGGCTTGGGCTCCCTGGGCCTCCCGGGCCTGAAATAAAACTCATCTCATGCCTATTACATCAGAGCGAGTCTCGAGTTTGTCGGTTGGAGGCTTTTTCGGACCTAACATACCCAGGGCGACAACTTGAGGCTCTGTCTCAAAAAAAGAAAAGAAAGAAAGAAAACTACACATTATGAGTGGAGAGAGTTAATTGAGACTTGAGAAAGAGAGCCTGTGGGCTGAAATACCTAAGGCACTTACCTGTGGTCCTATCTTTGATAGCATTTATCCAGATTTTTAAGTAGAGAATCAAAATTACTCCTAATAAACAGAGTAATTCTATCACTTAAATGCACACGGATGAGTTGCGTTTCATCCAATAAATATTTATTGAGCACATGCTGTGTGCTCCACTCTAAATGAATGGGGGTGATGGTGCCTGGAAAAAGTTGTCTCCTCAACTTTTTGGGAACTGACCTACTTTCCTCCCATAGGCTAGTGGTCTGGAGGGGCCTGGAAAGTCTATTCTTTTTACCACAGGGGAATCATCCTCAAGGGAATCATCTGGGTGGAGGTCACAAGGGCTTAGCTGAAGATGGATGGGATGAGATCCTCTTAGAAGATGGCTTTAATCTGGTTGGAAGTCTGGAGAATGTTGCAGAGGCCAAGAGATTGTCTAGGCCCAAAATGGGATTGTGGGATTAGCACCTTTAAAAACTCCATGCTTCTGCTCAGAAGCTGGAATTTGGATTTTGAGCTACCATTTTCCTTCTTTGCCAGAAAAATAATAAACTTCTCTTCCTTCTCCTCAAATCTCTTGCCTTTTTCTGATGTATATATATATTGAGACAGGGTCTCACTCTGTCAGGGAACAAGTGGCAAACTTTCAGCTATAGTGAGGGAGAGCAAATATCAAGGCTGACCGTGGGTCTGCCCTCTTGGAGTTTGCAACCTGGGAAAAAGTGAACAAATAATCACAAATAAATATTTACTAATTGTGGCAAAGTCGTGAAGGAAAAGTACAAGATACTATGAGAGAGAAAAGCAGAGAAACCTATACTAAATTGGGAGGTTAGGAAAGACCTCTCTAAAGTAATGTTTGATTAAGGAAGGATGAGGTGGGGGAAGAATAAAATAAAAAACAAAAAGTCAAGTGCAATAGATCACACCTGTAATCCTAGCACTTTGGGAGGCTGATGTAGGAAGATCACTTGAGGTTAGAAGTTTGAGACCAGTCTGGACAATATAGTGAGACCCCCATGTCTAAAACAAATAAAAAAATTAGCTGGTGCAATGACATCCAGCTACTTGGGAGGCTGAGGTGGGGTAATCACTTGGGCCCAGGAGTTGGAGGCTGCAGTGAGCTATGATCATACTACTGCATTCCAGCCTCCTGACAGAGTGAGACCCTGTCTCTCTCTCTCTCTCACCCTCTCTCTCTCTCTCTCTCTCTCTATATATATATATATATATATGAAAAGAAATAAAAAGGGCTGGGTACAGTGACTCATGCCTGTAATCCTAGCACTCTGGGAGGCTGAGGCAGGTGGATTGCTTGGGCTCAGAAGTTCAAGATTAGCCTGAGCGAGACTGAGACAGGTTCTTGACTAAAAATAGACAAATTAGCCTAGTGTCATAGCAAGTACCTGTAGTCCCAGCTACTTGCGGTGGTGGTGGTGGTGGGGAGGCTGAGGCAGGAGCATCACTTGAACCCGGAAGTCTGAGATTGCAGTGAGGTATGATGACTCCACCACACTCTAGTCTGGGGCAACATATTGAGACTCTGTCTAAAAATTCAAGAAAATCTCACTTTGGCCACTCCATGGAGAACAGATTAAAGTGGGGCAAAAGTGGCACTAGGGAGATAGTTCGGAAGGCTATTGTTATCATTGATGGTAGAGGTAATGGTGGCCTGCCCATGATGGTTGGTGGTGGTAGTGGAGGGAGAGAGAAGTAGACACACTTGCAGATAGCTTTTGGAGGTGCAATCTCAGCTAGAATGGATGTGGGGGAAGGAGGGGCAAAGGAGAAAAGGAGTAGAAACATAAAGGATGACTCCCAGGCTTGAAGAATCGTGAGGACAGAGTCACTATTTTATGTTGGGGAGAACTGAATGTTCAGTTTTGAACACGGTAAACTTTAAATGCCTTTGAGACATTCTAGTGTAGTGCTCGAGTAGACAGTTCGAAACACTACCCTTGAACCCAGAGGAGAGTTTGGGAGCTATTGGTATATGGGTGCATTTAAAGTCTTGATATTGGATAAGATCATCAAGAGAAGAAGCATAGAGAGGACCTGGGGCAATGGACAGGAACACTGACTTTTAGAATTTGCAGTGATAATAAGGTGCCTGCCAAGAAACTTGATAAAGAGGTGCCAGAGAGGTGAAAACAACAAAAGGATGGTGTCCCTGAGCCAAGAAGAGGAAGTGGTAACTGCTCAAGGAATGAGTGGTAAATTTTTTTTAAAAAGACAAAGTCTGGCTCTGTCACCCAAGCTGGAGTGCAGTGGTGCCATTAAGATTCACTGCAGCTTCAAACTCCTGGGCTCAAGCAATCCTCCTACTTCAGCCTCCTGAGTAGTTTTTTCATAACTACTTTCTGCCTATTGTATGTGGTGTGTGCTTTTCATTCATTTCTAAAATTCTCTTGGTGTTTCATTTGGATAATTTCTATTGCTGTCTTCAAGTTTAATACTCTCGCACCACCACCCCCCGAAATGTCTAAACTGTTGTTATTCCCATCTAGTGATATTTTATTTTTATTTTTTTATTTTTTATCTTTTTTTTTTTTTTGTAGAGACAGAGTCTCACTTTATCGCCCTAGGTAGAGTGCCGTGGCATCACACAGCTCACAGCAACCTCCAACTCCTGGGCTTAGGCGATTCTCTTGCCTCGGCCTCTGGAGTAGCTAGGACTAGAGGCACCCGCCACAACATCCAGTTATATTTTTGTTGCAGTTTGGCCAGGGCTGGGTTTGAACACCCCACTCTCCGTATATGGGGCTGGTGCTCTACCCACTGAGCCATAGGCTCCGCGGGTGATATTTTATTTTTTAAAAAACTTATTTTGCATTAATATGAGGATACAATTAGGTTACAATGTTTGTGTTTGTTAGGTAAAGTTCCTATTGTATTTGTGTCACTCACCCAGGAGGTGTGCCATATACACGCACATTGTGCCCATTAAGGGACAGCATGCAATCCCCTCCCTCCTCTCCTCGTCCCCCTCCTCACCTTTCCTCATTGGATACTTGCTTTTCCATTCTTGTGATAGTTCACTAAGAAGAATGCTTTTCACCTCCATCCAGGTTAATACAAAAGATGTAAAGTCTCCATCTTTTTTATGACTGAATAGTATTCCATGGTATTCATATATCACAGTTTATCAATCCATTCCTGGGTTGATGGGCACTTAGTTTGTGTCTACATCTTGGCAATTGTAAATTGAGCTGCAATAAATAAGCTAGTGCAAATTTCCTTCCATCTAGTGATTTTTGAAAATTTCAGACATTTTAGTTTTCATCTCTAAAGTACAAGGAGGGTGACTGGGACCAGTGGCTCATGCCTGTAATCCTAGCACTCTGGGAGGAGGAGGCAGGAGGATCACTTCAGCTCAGGAATTTAAGATCAAACTGAAAGCAACAGTAAGACTCCATCTCAACTAGAGGTAGAATAATTAGCTGGGGATTGTGGTGGGTGCCTGTAGTCCCAGCTACTCAAGAGACTGAGGCAGGAGGATTACTTAAACCCAGGAGTTTGAGGTTGCTGTGAGGTAGGCTTATCCCATGACACTTTAGCCTGGGGTAATAGAGTGAGACTCTGTCTTAAAAAAAAAAAAATTCAAGGTGGATGTTTAAAAACAGCTTCTAATTCTCTATTTAGGACATATGGAATACAGTTATAATAAATTTTAATATCCTTGTGTAATTCTCACATTCCTAACACTTCTATGTTGGTTTCAGTTGATTTTTCTGATTCTGGGTCATATTTTACATGACTGATAATTTTTTTAAAAAACAAACAAAAGTTTCTTAAGACATACATCAAGTTTGTATGTGGGAGCACTCACTGATGAGTTACTCAAAGGAGTGGTTAGAACTTGTGCTTATGTTGCATCTCAACAAAAGAATAATATATTTTTAGAGAAGTGACGAATCAAAGAAGAACTTTAAGTTTCTAGACTCCATTGTGTGAAGGTAAATGTACAGGGGAACTAAAGGAAGATAATGGCCAGTTAGTAAAGTGTGCTATGTAGATTTCATTCATGCTGTCTCCCACTGAGAAAGGTCTGAAGTTGTCTCTGGTGATTGTGATTAACTCCTGTCCTTCCTGCTATCCAAGGGAGGAAAGAGCCCTTACGAATTTGTGTCATTCATTTATAAAAATAGAGAAAGAGCAGAGAGCTTTTCTTGTATCTGCTTCTTCTCAATTACCTTCAGCTGAAAATAACTCATATGGGAAAGTGGCATGTTTTGGGGTGGCATTTTCTGCTACCCTTTATTAACTAACTCCGCTAGGTAGGAAGAAAAAATTCATGCGTGGCTGATTGAAAATAGACTGTTGTGGTTCGGCGCCTGTGGCTCAAGCAGCTAAGGCGCCAACCACATACACTAAGGTGGCGGGTTCGTATCCCCAGCCCGGGCTGCCAAACAACAACGATGGCTGCAACCAAAAAATGGCCAGGCGTTGTGGTGGGCGCCTGTAGTCCCAGCTACTTGGGAGGCTGAGGCAGGAGACTCGCTTGAGCCCAGGAGTTGGAGGTCGCTGTGAGCTGTGATGCCATGGCACTCTACCCAGGGGGATAGCTTGAGGCTCCGTCTCAAAAAAAAAAAAAAAAAGAAAATAGACTGTTGTGCACTCATACTGGAGTGGCTCAAGGATGGTAGGAAGGAGTAATGCTTCCAGGAAGCAGAGCAATGAGTACTTTCGGTGTTGATGGTGACAGTGTTAAGTGGTCTAGAGGGCAAAGTGAAACGTGTGATTATTGATCATATGTAAGAGGCGCATGTTGATTACTGAATAATCACAGATTGATGGACTGGTTCGTCATATTCTAGAAGGAGCAAGATGGCAAGAGTATAAGATCAGAGACAAAGGTGTTTGGGAAAGTAGCACCTGAATGAATTTATAGAATTAAGCATAAGATGTGTGGATCTTTTTGTCTGAAATCAATGCCTGAAAGCTAACATCTCTGAGGGAGAAACACTGACAATGGTAGAGCCTTACCAGGTTCATTGCCCACTGCTCAAGAGGAAGCCAACACAGTGAAACAACAGAGGTTATAGCAGAGAAAAAGTTTAATATCACAGGCACCATATAAGGAGACAGAAGGAAGTTCTCAGTTCATCTCCCTCAGAATTTAAGAGAAAGGATTTTTTTTTTGTTTGTTTGTTTGTTTTGGAACAGAGTCTGTCGCCCTGGGTAGAGTGCCATGGTTTCATAACTTAATAGCAACCTCAAACTCCTGGCTTCAAGTGATCCTCTTGGCTCAGCCTCCAGAGTAGCTGGGACTACAGGTGCCTGCCACAAGGCATGGTTAGTTTTTTTATTTTTAGTAGAAATGGGGTCTCACTCTTGCTCAGGGAGGTCAAGGGATCCACCCATCTCAGACTCTCAGAGTGCTAGGATTGCAGGTGTGAACACCCTTTTAAAGATGGTTTGATGGGCAAAGGGCTAGGCAATTGAATCTGCTAATTGGCTAGGATTGTGCAGAGCCATAGGAGTATAGAAATTGTCTTTTTTGCTGAGTTGGTTCTTGAGTGGGGGAGGTCACAAGATCTGTTGAGTCAGTTCTTCAACTGGTATGGGCCACTGGTCTGAGTGGGTCAGCCGACTCACTAAAATTCAGGGTCTGAAAGATGTCTCAAAAGCTAGCCTTAGGTCTTACATGGGTGTATTATCTATGGGAGCGATAGAAAAAGCTAAGAATCATATGACCATGACTCCTGAGCAGTAAGCAATTATAGGAAAGCAAGCTAGGAACAATGGCTGGTTATATATATATTTCCCCTAGTACAGTTCCCACCTTGTGGCCCTTTATTAATTTTATAAAGAGCAGTTTCAAACACCTGTGTGACCAGATGTGGCAGTCGGCGAGCTCTGCCCTTAGCTACCCAGTAAATGCAGTGGGCCCAGGAACAGCACAGCCATGGTCATAGGCATGGAAGGTGTTTGGGAGCCCTGCTGCAGCTGAGCAAGCTGCTGCTGCTGCTGCTGCTGAAGATCTAACTTGTCAATGGTAAGGACTGAATCTGAGTCCTCAAGATGGTACCACCCTCAGAGGAATGGTACCACCCTCAATCACTTGGTTACAAATTCATTAAATCAGATCCCTTCCACCTGTGGAGGACAGCAATTCATGACTTTCTTTTTTTTTGAGACAGAGTCTCACTATGTTGCCCTTGGTAGGGTGCTATGGCGTCATAGCTCACAGCAACCTCAAACTCCTGGGCTTAAGCCATTCTCTTGCCTCAGCCTCCCAAGCAGCTGGGACTACAGGGGCTTGCCACAATGCCCAGCTATTTTTTTTTTTTTTTGCAGTTGTCTTTGTGGTTTAGCTGGCCTGGGCTGGGTTTAAACCTGCCAGCCTTGATGTATGAGGCTGTCGCCGTAGCCACTGTGCTACAGGCGCCAGGCAATTCATGCTTTTCAGGACTGACGTGTATCACAGGTCTGGGTCTGCCTTCAAGGACCTCATGTATCAGCCCCTGAGACTATGATAAATATTTAAACTCCTCTATATTTCTCTACCTCAGCAAATACCTTTACTATTGTACAGACCACATTGCATTCTGGTTCTGTGTGTCTGTTTCAACATACAAAGCTCCTTGAGCTTCCTGAGGGGAGATTCCAGATCTTATTCTTCATGAGTTCCCTATTCCTACTACAGGGCCAGACCACACGGCATAAGCTTTATAATGTGGTGAGTCAATGGATGAATAAAAAACTCATACAAATACCCAGATGAGGGATACTAAGAGCATATGATTGGTAATTTGGTAATGTTTTTACTGGATACCCCAGACATTGTGAATTTTACATTTTGGATTCCCATAAATAGTCTTGAGCTTTGTTCTGGGGTGCAGTTAAGTTACTTAAAGACAGTTTGATCCCTGGTAAGAATAGATTTTTTTTTTAGACAGAGTCTCACTATCTTCCTCGGTAAAGTGCTCTGGTGTCACAGCTCACAGCAACCTCCAACTCTTGGGCTTAAGTGATTCTCTTGCCTCAGCCTCCCAAGTAGCTGGGACTATAAGCACTCGCCACAATGCCCAGTTATTTTCTGTTGCAGTTGTCATTTTTTTTTTTTTTTGCAGTTTTTGGCCAGGGCTGGGTTTGAACCCTCCACCTCTGGCATATGAGGCTGGCACCCTACTCCTTTGAGCCACAGGCACTGCTATCATTGTTGTTTTTTAACAGGCCTGGGCCGGGTTTGAACCTGCCAGCTCCTGCGTATGTGACTGGCACCCTAGCTGCTGAGCTACAGGCATTGATCCAGTCTTCCTTTTTTTCTTTTTTTTATTATTATTATTAAGTGACTATTTTATTTTATTTTTGAAGATTTTTTTTAAATTTCAGATTAATATGAGGGTACAAATGATCAGGTTACAACGTCTGTGTTGTTAGGTAAGGTTCCTGTTGCAGCAGTGTCCTGCACCCAGGAGATGTACCATATACCCTTACATTGTGCCCATTAGGTGGGAACGCGCTAATCTCCCTCCCCCCTTTCCTCCCTTCTTCCTCCCCCCAACTTGAATTGAATTGAGTTTTTCTCTTGTGTGGATGTGTATTAGTTTGCCAACTAGCTTAATAGGTCCTACTTTTCAGATTTGTTAGATAGGACCGAGCAGTATTTAAACTAGGGCTAGGGGTGGTGCCTGTGGCTCAAAGGAGTAATGCACCAGCCCCATATGCCGGAAGCCGTGGGTTAAAACCCAGCCCCGGCCAAAAACTGAAACAAAACAAAACAAAACAAAACAAAACAAAACCTAGGGCTAATGAATCCCCACTACTGATGCAAGACCCTTCTGAGAACTGTCTCCGATTCTCCATAAATTAAGAAGTTTTCCAGTCTGGCTAGTGGGGACAGGCCCTGTTCAGGCTGTCTGTGACTAGTGGCTACTCTTCCCTCCTATTTTTCTGGGTGGTTCTTTGCTTGATCTCAAGTAGTTTCATCACACTTAGACAATGAGTTGTACTCTGTTGAACTTTCAAGAGGGGGCCTTCGCAGATTTTCAGAATTCTCTGTGTACCTTTTTCCTCTCCAGTACTCTGTCCTGAGTATTTAGCCACCTTGGTTGCCTCAAAGTCATAGATGTCCCCTTAGCTCAGTCCGCATGGTTTCTCCCTCCCTGCAATATATCTTGGAAACTCTCAGGGATTAACTGGGTGATCACCAGGACTCATCTCATTTGTTTTTGTCTCTCAGAAATCACTGTCTTTTTTTTGCCTGATGTCTGGTGTCCTTAAACCTTTTTTTTTCTTTGTCTGTTTCATTGGTTGTTTTCAGGCAAGAGGGTAAATTTGGTCCTTGCTACTCCATGTTTGCTGGGAAAGGAAGTTGTGTATGTACTTAAATATATTTTTGTTCAAACCATGGAGCTGCAGATTAAAGTTCTTTCATTTTTGGGAAAATGTCTACCATATATCCTATTTGCAAAGCCAGTCCTCTCTGGTAAGCCCATCAGCCGTTATCAGATGGACTTTCTATCAGAAAATGTCTAATTTTGTTTTTCCATTCACAGAAGTGTGGTTAATATGTATTCTGTGTCAACCATGGCACTTTTGGATTTGAATGATTAAATGAAGTGGGCACAGGACTGCCCACTTTGAATCTTCTCAATGAAATTCTCTAGGCCAGGGGTCCTCAAACTTTTTAAACAGGGGGCCAGTTCACTGTCCCTCAGACCGTTGGAGGGCCAGACTGAGGGCCCTGGGATGAGTCGGCTGCCAAGCAGGACAGGCAGCAGTGGCAAAAAGACCTGGTGGGCCAGATAAATGTGCTAGGTGGGCCGAATGTGGCCTGCGGCTGTAGTTTGAGGACGCCTGCTCTAGGCTTTGCTCTCTTGAGGACTTCCTCAAGCAGAAGGTTCTCAAGTAGTCCTTTTGTTTTTTTACACTGCAGAGCAAGGTGCCAGAGTAGTATTCAGAATGAGGGAGAGAAGGGAACTGAGAAAGTGAAGGTCAGGAAGGAGAAACGGCAGACTAAGGCTTCTTCTTGGGCCCATCATTATAAGGAGAGGGAACGCCACAGAGGTGGCTTTGGAAATTGATTTCCTGAAAATGATGTGTCCGTCCACCTTCTAGAAAGTCTTCACATCTTAATCAAGTGTGTGAAGCTACTGATGGAGCCATCGCTGCTTCCTTCAATGTATAGGAGGAAGAAGTGGAGTGAGAGACAGGCAGGGGTAGGTAGGTTGGGGCCTTGACACCTTGAAGGGGAGGAAATTTCTTTCTGAGGGTTTCAGTTTTCTTCTTGAAGAATGACTTTTTCTGGCTCGGCGCCTATAGCTCAACCGGCTAAGGTGCCAGCCACGTACACTAAGGTGGCGGGTTCGAATCCCCAGCCCGGACCCGCCAAACAACAATGATGGCTGCAACCAAAAAATAGCCGGGCGTTGTGGCGGGCGCCTGTGGTCCCAGCTACTTGGGAGGTGGAGGCAAGAGACTCGCTTGAGCCC
>CAUYTI010077476.1:0-29309 GCA_963575145.1 Galago senegalensis
GTGGCATTACAGCTCACAGCAACCTCCAACTCCTGGGCTCAAGCGAGTCCCCTGCCTCCGCCTCCCAAGTAGCTGGGACTACAGGCACCCGCCACAATGCCCGGCTGTTTTTTGGTTGCAGCTGTCATTGTTGTTTGGCAGGTCCGGGCTGGGGATTCGAACCCGCCACCTTAGGTGTACGTGGCTGGCGCCTTAGCCGGTTGAGCTATAGGCGCCGAGCCGAGAGTATTTTTTTTTTTTGAGACAGCGTCTCACTTGGTCACCCTCAGTAGAATGCTTGGGCATCACAGCTCACAGCAACCTCAGGCCCTTGAGCTGAGATGACTCTTTTGCCTCAGCCCCCCAAGTAGCTGGGACTGTCAGCACCCACCATAATGACTGGTCATTTTTTTGTTGTTGGCGTTGAAGTTGTCATTGTTGTTTTAGCAGTCCCAGGCCAGGTTGGAACCCTCCAGCCTCAGTGCATGTGGCCAGCACCCTACCCACTGAGCTATAGGCACTGCCCTTAGGTTTCTTGAAGTCCTGAGTGGCACAGAGTCCTCAGGTCTGTGATCAGCCAGCAGCCAGCACAAGCACCATTGCTGAACTCTGGGGCGGGTCGTCTGTTCTGGACAAGTCAGCTTTCTTCCTGTATATTTGAATGTTATTTAATGTTTGACAGATTCTTTTCTGCACATGGTTTCTATTAAGTAGTTCTGCTAACTTAATGCATTAACATTTAACTTTAAAGAGGTGAAGTCCACCATGGGGGCTGATGTTTGCATGTGGCCTGCTTGTCCTCGTCCTTCAGAGGGGAGCTGAGGGCTGCTCTGAGTGGCATCTGTCAGCCTTAAGCTTGCAGTAGCTGCATTTTAGAGGAAAGTGAGCAGCAGCTGGAGAGAGAGATGGGATAGCATTTAAACCACAGAGGCCTGAGACCTGAGAGTTAGTGATACATAGAGAGCGGAGCAGTGACACTTGCCGGGGAGGTTCCAGATTGTACCTTTCACCGAACACCTTCCCAGCATCACTTGCTTGATTCTCCCAGGCCTGGGTGGTAGGGGTGGACAGGAGGAAACAACAGGTCAGGTGGCCAAGGGGGCAAGGGAAGACCATAGGTCACACCAGGAAGCAGTCCAGGGCCAGGGCTCTGTCTACAGCCTGAGGTCTTCAGATCTGCTTCCTAGTGGAGCGACAAGGGGCAGTCGGATGACACCTGACCTGCACTGACCCTGGAGAAGGAGCCAGAGCACCTGCCCCACAGGTGCTGCCCCTGCTGTGGTGCAGGGCTTGTTCCTGGACAGCAGGGACTCCCGGGGCCTCCCTTTCTCTGAGCTGCACAGTGAGAAGATGCCCAGTGGGAATTTCCGCAGTAGCAGCAGTCCCGTGTCCAGGGGAGTAGGGAGCCCTGCCTGTGCCAAGACTTTGTGTCACAAATAGAAAATGGGTAAATGTGGCCTTAAGATTGTGCCCAGGAGCTGGGGCTGCTTTGTGCTCTGGCTTTGTGTTGCCAGAGTGGCCCAGAAGTCTTGCTCAGCAACCTCCTCCCTGTCCCCTGGCTTTCCCGGCTCCCACTGGCCTCCCCAGGGGCAAGCTGCCCATCACCCAAGTTCTTCCTGCTCCGGGAACTTGAGACCAGGTAGGGGACCTCAGCACCTCTAGTCTGCTGAATGCCTGGCAGATGGGCAGCAGTGTCCAGAGCACAGTGGGGGCTGGGGGGAGTTCCAGGGAGAAGAGTCTGGGCAGGTGGGCCAGGTGAGGTGAAGTGTGTCAGAGGCACTGAGTGGAAGGATTCTAAGGGGAGGGAGGACCCTGGAAGTCAGTCCCTGGTGAGGTAGGAGTGGAGTCTGTGCCAGGAGGGCTCTTGGAGGCTGGCATGAACTAGTGGGGCTGCAGAGAGCAGGGTCAAAGGAACTTGTGGAGACTTAGAAGCTCTTCACTGCTGTCGGCTCTGCCATTCACTTGGTGCGCTCTGTTTGCCATTTACCGTGAGATTCCCTTGCCACTGTGGCTGAGTTTCTCTAGCTTAGCACAGCTGCGTGGGGTGGGCTCAGGGTGAGCTTTGGAGAGAAGGCAGAGCTGACAGGCGCCACCAACCGATTGTCTGGTCTTGCCCATGGGTCCCTTGAGGTCAGGGTCTGAGATCTAGAGGTCTCTTTGCCCCCAGACCTGAGGACCCAGGCAGCAGAGTAGAGTGACCTGCATGACTGGGAGGGCTCAGCCTAGACTCTGGCAGGTGGACTGAGGAGTTCCCGAGGGTGGGGTGCCACAGACGAAGAGGGTGGGCTTTGTTGGAGTCCAGGAGGACTCATGTCCTGCTGTGTGTGGAAGGTCTGCGCCTCCCAGTCTCCAAAGGGGCTGCGGGCAGTATGGGGCTCATGGGGCACACGCAGGGGCCTGCGGGCTCTTACCTCAAGCTGCTGCCTGTCAGTACAGCACAGCCTCTGTGAGTGACCACCCAGGGGACAGTCACAAACTGGTCAACACACGGAGGGGGTCAGCAGAGGGAACTAGGCCTGCTGTACTGACGTGTATATATGGTGCGCATGCCATCTACGAAAATTAGGTTGACTTGAGGTCAGCTATGGAGGGTCTACTGTATTTACTCTTTTTGCATAAACTTTTATGGATATACAACACACGTACTATGAGTGTTTGTTTGTGTTGTATTTGTCTATTACGTTGGAAAACACCTAACGAAACTTAGAGGTTAACATTCAGAACCTCCAAGGGAAATGTGCCATATTGAGACAAGCACAACCAGAGACACAGGGATGGGGCACAATCCAGCCCGTGCACCTGATGGGAGCTCAGGGGAGCAGGAGCAGGGGTCCCTCCTGGAGCCACAGAAAGGTCCTGGTGGGGACCAGCCCCAGGGGAAGGAAGACATAGGTCTCACCCTCTAGGATGCGTTCTGAGAATGTAGGTCCTCTGGGAAGTTTGTTGGGAATCAGGCTCTACCGCTCTGTGGGGCTCCCTTGCTCCCAGCCTGTGGTCTGCTGGTGTCGCCATGTAAGTGAGGTACATGGTTCTTCCCACTTAGCTGATGGCAGCACCGTCTCCACAAACCCTGGGCTGCGTCACAACACATCCTGGCTCCTGCAAGGCTTGGCACTGCTCTGCACAGAGAGCCCTGAGCTGACTCAGGGACGCGTCTACACAAGCACATGCTGGTGAGCGGCCAGGGCTATGTGAGGTGGCCGGTGTTTTTCGTTCTTCTGATCCTCTCTCAGCCTGGTGGCATTCTGAGCCAGGTGTTCTGACATGGAAACACTAACATGTGGCTTTGGAATTTGGCCATTAAGTTCTGTCAACCAGAGAGCAGCAAACCTGACAGTCATCTGACCTGTGTCATTCCCCACCCAGATGGGTCAGGGATGGGATGAAGAAGGCTGTCAGGTGACCTGCCCTGCAGAGGGGCATATGGGTCGTGGTGGGGAAGCCCTCAGCAACAAGCCTTCACCCCTACGTTGGCAGCCGGCCAGGCCAGGTAGAGGCTTAGGCTTGGGATTCATACCTGTCTGGTTTGTTCTTGAGCAGGTGAATGAGAGAGTCATTCCTGGTATGGAAGGATCCAGGTCTCTTTAAAAATGTCTTCCTGTGGCGTTAGAGGTCGTGGTACACTTCAGAGTAAAGGTCCTTGGGCAGTGAAGACAGGACAAACCTGAAATTGCAGTGGTTTTTTAATAAAGGACTTTTAGGAATCTCTGCTGTTTGCCCTTTGTCTGGGACCATGAACTCCAGTGTGTGGTGGGTGGAGACTGCTTCCGCATTGACCTGGAGGGCAGGGCATCCACACCAGTCTTCTGGAGGGCAGGGCGCCCAGGGCTGTGCTCTCTGTAGGCCTGATGCCTTAGCAGCAGCCATTGTCCTAGGGGCATTGACTGTGGCTGTGCTTAGTTTTGTTTTTTATTAGATAAAATGAAGAAAACATATTTAGAAGTTTTCTGTAAATTCAGCCTTCTGCCCTCTGGTGGCTTTAGTTTCTCTTCTGTGGACAGTGTGTCTAGGCATCTTCACCCAGCCCCTCGTCTGGGCCCCTATGTCCTTCCTCCCCTGCTTGCCCGAGTGCCAGGTGATTGTCACCAGGTGGCAGGGTGGGAAGGGCAGGATGTCTGTCACAGGAGTCAGCCACGGGCAGCTGGAGAACTGGCAGCTGCCGAGAGGGAAGTGGTGCCCTAATGCACCTGGGATTCCAGGCTGTGGCTTTAGTTGGGTCTGGGGGTGGCCTTGGTGTGAAGGCTAGCCATGTTTTGGTGTTCTGGGCCCTGAGCATATGAGGTTTTTAATCCTGTGGTCCAGCCTTCCTATTTCTGTTTCCTCCTGGTCTCCTGCTATTATCTCCTGGTCATCACTGCCTCAGGTCAGTTCCCTGTGCTGTGTATGGGGCCTGCTCTGCAGTTGGCGGTCACAGACTGTCTCTTCTCGCCCGGCAGCTCCATCTTGCTCCCGTGAAGCTGGCTGAGCTCCATGCTGATCTGAAGATGCAGGAAAGGGATGAACTGGCCTGGAAGAAACTGAAGGTGGAAGGCTTAGATGAAGATGGGGAAAAGGAGGCGAGACTCCGACGAAACCTCAACGGTACCCTGTTCCTTAGTGCAGGCTGAACATCCTTTATCGGAAAAGCCGAGGCCAGAGTGCCTCAGATTTTGGAATATTTGCATTGTTACAGGTTCGGTGTCCCTAATCCAGAAATCCTAAATGCTTGAGCATTTCCCTCAGGCATAATGCAGTGCTCAGAAGGTTTCAGATTAGAGGTGCTTGGCCTCTGTGCAGGGAAACAGCTGCCTGGCCTCTGTGCTGCTTCTCAGTTCTTGGCCAGGATGAGGAGGGGGCCACAGAGGGGTGCCTGTTTGGTGGCTTGGCTCCAAGGATGGGGCCCCCTCAGCCCCTGTGTGGTTGGCAAACCAGAGGGAGAGCTAGGGCAGCAGAGTGCTCAGCTACCCGGAGGAGGGGGCAGGCATGAGCCCACAGGTTTTGGTGTGAAAATAGCTTTCTGATGTCAGAGTAGACTGTCGTGATGCAGTGGGTGAGCTGCTGGGTCCCGTAGGAATTCAAAAAAAGAGGCAGAGCAGCTGTCCCCCAGGTCCCTGGTATGCAGAAGATACATGTGATCTCAGGCCAAGAGGTTTTTTGTTTGTTTGTATGGTTGGTTGGTTTTTTTGGATAGTTTTACTTTGTCACCCTCGGTAGACAGATATCACAGCAACCTCAACTCCTGAGCTCCAGTGATTCTTTTGCCTCAGTTTCTTTTTGAGGCAGAGTCTCACTTTGTCACCCTTTGTAGAGTGATGTGGTATCATAGCTCATAGCAACCTCTAACTCTTGGGCTCAAGCGGTTTTTTTTGCCTCAGCCTCCTGAGTAGCTGGGACTACAGGCACCTGCCACAATGCCCAGCTATTTTTAGAGACAAGGTCTTGCTCTGGCTCAGGCTAGCCTCGATTCTGTGAGCTCAGGTGATCCACCCACTGAGGCTTCCCAGAGTGCTGGGATTACAGGCGTGGGCCACCATGCCTTTCTCTCAGTTTTTTTTTTTTTGGTTTGTTTTTAGTAGAGTCGGGTCACTCCTTACTCAGGTTGGTCTTGTACTCCTGACCTTAGGCAGTCTGCCCGCCTTGGCCTTGAAGTGCTGAGGATCACAGGTGGGAGCAACCATCCCTGCTGGCCAAGAGGTCTTTTAAAGTCAAAGTTGTGGCTCGGTACCCGTAGCACAGTGGTTACGGCACCAGCCACATACACTGAAGGTGGCAGGTTCAAACCTGGCCTGGGCCAGCTAAACAACTGCAACAAAAGCAGCCAGGTATTGTGGTAGGCACCTGTAGTTCCAGCTACTTGGGAAGCTGAGGCAAGAGAATCACTTAAGCCCAAGAGTTAGAGGTTGCTGTGAGCTGTGATGTCACGGCACTTTACCAGGGATGACATAGTGAGACTCTGTCTCGAAAAAAGCAAAGTTGTGACTTCTTTTCCGGCCGCTCCTCTGCTGTCCGCCACTCACTCTCAGCTGTTGGGTGGGAGCCCTGTGCGCTGCCCTGTGGGGCCTTGGTCAGTGGGGCTTTGGGAGCCATCCTCTTGGCTGATGGCCTTCTTCCCATCTGTGTGCTAGAGCACAGAGGAGGCACCATCAGGCTCCGTCTCAACCCGGTGCCTTCTGATGGCCCAACCATGGCACCCCTTTAGCCCTTGCCCCTTTTGTGACCTGGGTGCACTGTGCAACCTGTGCCCCATCCTTCCTCCTGGCTTGTGGGACATGGTTACCGCTGGGGGCTTGTGACAGTGGCTATTGCCACTGCAGTTGTTACTGCTCGAAAGTGGCCATGAAGCCCCAGCCATCCCTGGAGTCTGCTGTGGCCTAATGCTTCCCACACGACTCCTCAGGCGTCAGCCATCACACTAGGTGATGTAAGTTTAGCACAGTGACACAGGTTGCCGTTTGCAGAGTCCAGGAAGCTAGGTCTGAGGACAGAACAGCTACTGTTTCAAACTCTGATACTGGGATCCCTATTTGAAAGGCTCAGAGAGGCCAAGTAGCTATTTCCACCAGATCTTGAATGGTCATCCATAGAACTGGGTGAAAGGAGATTACCTGGGTAGAGTCTGAAATTACCTCCCTTCTAGAAAGTGAGAAGCAAGCCTGTCTCAGCCCTTCTAAGAGTAGAGATGTGTTGGCCCCTGTTTCTCAGAGGAAACCATGTTAAATAGCCTCCCTTCTCTCCCAGTCATCTTGGCCAAGTATGGTCTGGATGGAAAGAAAGACACTCCGCAGGTGGAAAGCAACTCCCTCAGAGACGGCAGCCAGGAGGACACGCTGGACGACCCCCGGCTGGAGAAGCTGTGGCACAAGGTACCTTGGAGTTTCCTGTAACGTCCAGCAGCTCAGTCTCTGCTGCTGCAGGTCTGCTGACCTCTGCTCCATGGGAAAGT
Organism: Galago senegalensis; assembly: GCA_963575145.1. NCBI lineage: Eukaryota > Metazoa > Chordata > Mammalia > Primates > Galagidae > Galago > Galago senegalensis. Next base: position 6,902 of record CAUYTI010077476.1, read on the forward strand.
CTCACGAAGATAGTATTTTTCTGTGATCATTTTCCCTTTCCTGTAAATGTTTTCAGCTTTCCTAAGAATATTCCTTGCTCTTGTTTTTTTTGTTTTGAGACAGAGTCTCACTTTGTTGTACTTGGTAGAATGCTATGACATTATAGCTCACAGCAACCTCCAACTCTTGGGCCCAAGCAGTTCTCTTGCCTTAGCCTCCTGTAGCTGGGACTACAGGAGCCTGCCACAACACCCGGCTATTTTTTAGAGACAGAGTCTCACTCTTGCTCAGGCTGGTCTTGAACTCCTGAGTTCAGGCAGTCTACTTGCCTGGCTTCCCAGAATGATAGGATTGCAGGCATGCACCACCACACCCAGCATTTCTTGCTCTTTCAACAAAGAAATTGTATTTGGCTTATGGCTATTAGACCTTCACATATTACAAGTTGTAGAGCAGCCTGGGTGGAGTCTGTTACTTGGTGTCTGCCCCTTAACTGCAGGAGTTTGGCCCTGGACTTGGTTCTGAAATTAGTTGAGGTGTCCTTGCCAGGCAGTGTGCCTCGGGGGGTGGGGGGGGGGGCTTTCAGTGGGTGTCTGGGAAGCAGTAGTGCCAGGCTTGCCCCACCCTTTTCTGTGGAGTACAAGCCTCGAGTAGGGCAGGATTGGGCATTGGGGTGTGGCAATGGCCTGGTTGGCCTCTGGCAAGGGTTTGCTCCATTCAGCCCCCTTTTCTACCAGCTGGTGGTTTAGAAGTTTGTCTGAATTCCCTTGATGTGGGTCAGAAACTGGAGTTCTTATGCCAGCTCAATACAAGTTCCCTGTCCTTGGTCAGGAGGGATGTAGCAGTGAAGGGGGGCAAGGAGGCAGGACGGGGCCTGCAGTGTCCACACTGTCACTGCATGGTCTGGGAGGCAGGTGGGGTGATGGTGAGGTGACTGGCCCAAGGTCTCCCAAGGAAGGCGGCCTTGCCGTCCTTGGTAGCCACAGCCAGGAGCTGAGCAGGCCTGGGGGACAGCAGTCCTGGGGGACTGCTTCGTTCCTCTCTGGAGTCCTGGGGCTCCCCATAGCTGGTGGTTGTCTCCCACTGAGCCTGGGCCCATCCAGGAGGGACTTTGCCCACTGGCAGCTCTTCTCCGTGGGGTGGTCTTTGTTTTCCTGCCACACACAACATAGTAGAGGGTCATCAGGGTCGTGTTGGCCCAGCCAGGCCCAACACATACTGCAAGGATCCTGCCTGACCATAGAGAATACTTAGCTGAGGGGCCTCGGGGCACTGAGGGCGTGGGTAGGCAGGTGGGGCCCATGAGGGGCACTGACTCAAGGCCTCCTTTCCTTCCTAGGCAAAGACCTCCGGGAAGTTCTCTAGTGAAGAGCTGGACAGGCTCTGGCGGGAGTTTATGCACCACAAAGAGAAGGTCCAGGAGTACAACCTTCTGCTGGAGACGCTGAGGAGAGCCGAAGGTGCCCTGCTGCATGTGGCGGGCCGGGGGTGTCACTGCAGGGGAGCACTGGCCTGTCCTCGCATTTCCACCCAGTTTGTGGGTGGGAACTCCCTGCTTAGGAAAGGCTGTTTGTCATGATGTATTTGGTCAGATGAACCGTTTCTTGATTTGGGCAACCTCTGTTATCACTGGCCCCTGTGTTCCCATCACAAATGAGCAGCTGCCACCTTTTGTTTGTTTGAAACAGGTTTTCCCTCTGTTGCCGAGGCTGGAGTGCAGTGGCCTCGTCCCAGCTTATAGCAGCCTCAAACTCCTGGGCCCAAACGATCCTCCCACCTCATCCTCCTGAATACCTGGGACTACAGGCACCCAGCACTGTGCCCAGCTAATTTTCCTATTCTTTGCAGAGACGATCTCGCCATGTTACACAGACTGGTCTCGTACTCTCAGTTTCAAATGACCCACTTGCCTTGGCCTCCCAAAGTGATGGGATCACAGGCGTGCTCCGCCGTGCTCGGCCTGGCTGCTGCCTTTTGATTGTCACAGCTTTCTCTGATGGGTCTCTTGTTTTTGACTTGAGACCCTCCCCAAATATGTGACTTTTGCAGCCTGAGATGGTCAGGGCAGCACCGGCCACTGAGGGGTGCTCACCATCATGTTGCTTCCTCTCTGCAGACATCCACGAGAACGTGGTCAGCCCCTCTGACCTGAGTGCCATCAAGGGTGAGGTCCTGCACAGCAGGCACGCGGAGCTGAAGGAGCGGATGCGCAGCATCAACCAGGGCCTGGGCCGCCTGCGCCAAGTCAGCCACCAGGGCTACGACGCCCAGACTGGTGAGCCACGCCCCAGCCGCCCCCACCTGGTGCTCCTGAGGCTGTCTCTGCTTGTGCAGGTGTTGGGAGCGACCCCCTCAGCCACACCCACCTGCCTGTCCTCCCCTCTGGGTCCTTGGTGCAGCTGTCATTGCCCTCACACCACCTGTCTCATTGGTCAGTCTCCCTTGACCCTGCACGGTCAGGACAGTCACTCAGGCACAGAAACAGGCGGCCCCACTGACTCGGCACCTAGGGTCACGGCGTCCTCACTTGTGCCACAAGCACTTGCTGGGCGGGCTGCCTACCCAGGACCCAGGCCAGGGGGCCAGTGCAGTGTCTCCACAGAGTCTGGCAGGTGTCACTTGGCGTGGCTCTTAATTGTGTTTGTTTGTCCACCTGACAACATGACATGCTGGCCGCACCCCAGGCCCTGCTCTAGTCTCAGGTGCAGCAGTGGGTGAGACGTGGCCGTGAGGGTGGCTCCTGTGCATGGCACCAGGCAGAACCACCTCTCTGCAGCACAGCCAGCTGCCAACTCCCCTTGGCTGCTCTGTGGTCTGCTGTGGTAGTGACCATATCTCCATTTAGCCTGCCCGTGGGTTTGCTGGTTACTCCACTGAAGGGATCCAGTGAGCCTGGCGGTGGTCAGTACAGTAAATGGCAACTCTGATACCCCACCCCCATCTCCTATAGGGCAGCTACACCAGACTGCTCCTGTGGTTCTTCCTGCTAGAAGGCCAGACAGAACTAGATAGGAAGGGGCCAGTGCAGAGGGGGACAAATTGCTATGGGCAGGCCACTTGTTTATGACAGGGGCATGCAAGGCACCTTTCACACGTCTGCTCAGCACCAGTAGAGGCTGAGGAGCTATCTGGGTTTGGTTTGCTTAGAAGCTAGAAGGGAAGTGGCCTGAGGCTCACGCTGGACTTGTCGGTCAGCAGACAGTCCCTCCCCTGCAGGCTGCCCCTCCGCCCTTGCTGGTGGCACCAGTCCAGTACACTCTGTGGGCCTCTTGGGCTCAGGTGCAGGCTTCCTTGTTTCCAGACACACAGGACAGGGGAGCCATGCTGCAACCAGGTCCATGAGCTGTGGGCCGCCCCACTGCACCCAGAGGACAGGTCTCTGGGCACATGCAGCTCGCTGTTCTCTTGGTGGGGTCAGCCATGTGGTCTTGATGTGTGCCATGTAGACCACTGAGGCCACTCTGGCTCTTCCACAGAATTCGAGGAGCCTAGAGTGATCGACCTGTGGGACCTGGCCAAGTCAGCCAACCTCACAGAGAAGGAGCTGGAGTCCTTTCGGGTAAGGAAGGTGCAGTTGATACTGTCCCAGCAAAATTATTTTGGCAGCCATCCCTTCTGTCAACCCTGGTGATGTGACAAGAATTCTTCTGCTGTGTTTTCTTAGCCACATGGTGGGCAAATGCATGTCGTCTAGACCCTTTGGCCTCTTGCCCTTTATGTCCCCCTTGTGTCCTGGCAGTGGCCTGTTGTGGGACAATGAATGCTTACCCCTCCCCGAGCAGGGCTGTGGTCTCTTTGTCTGTAGGGACAGTGGTGCCCATTGAGTGGCCTCTGGCTGCAGGGGTCTGCTCAACCTTGGGTGGGTGTGCTGCATGTGAGGGGGGCTGGAAGGGGGAGAAGGTGTGGAGTGGTCTGCTGAGGGCAACAGGTGTCCTGAGGTATTTCTGGGGAGGAGGTGCTGAGACCTTGCTCTAGAACCATGGTCTGAGGGAAAGGATGACATGTTTGAGTGGCACCCCCCTGCACCTACTCAGTGGGTTCAGGGTCAGGGAAGGATGGATCATGCTGGTGGGAGTGGAAGGAGGCCTAGAGCATGTGGAGTTCCAGATTGATCCAGTGGCTGAGTGTGGAGGAAGCAGTGGGGTGGGGTGCTCTGTGAGCAGCAGGGTGGTGGGAGCTGGAGGAAGCAGTGGGGCGGGGTGCTCTGTGAGCAGCACAGTGGTTAGATTTGGAAGTGCAATGGGGTTGCCATGTGTCTGCGAGCTCAGGAAGTCTCTGTGCTAGGCATCTGTCTTGGGCTGGACCTGTCCTTGGGGAGCCCCAGGAAGGGTCTTCAGCCACCAGGTAGGGGTTGAGGCTTCCACTGGGGGCTAGGGATGGGCACCATGGGGGCTCAGCAGGTGCAATGGGGAAGGTTGAGGCCAGCTGGGGGACTGAGGAGCTGGGGTTGCCTTGACTGGGGGTAGGGAGGGAGAGGATGGGGTGTAGCAACAGCCTCTGCCTGGCTGTGGAGTCGAGGGGACCAGAAAACCTACAGGTTGGAGATGCTGTCACAAAGGTGGCAGTGGGGTTGGGTCAGGGCCAGCAAGAAGGGTGTACGTAGGCATGATGGTCAGCAGAGCTGTCGCTGAGAGCTGGTTACTCAGAGCCCCTGGCTTTGTTCTCTAGGACGCTGCCTCTCAACAGGGTACCCCCAAGGGCCAGACACACTCACTCACTCACTGGCTGGGTGTCCTTGAACCTGCTGTCTGGCCTGCTTGCCATCCTTATGGGGTGAAAGTTTATTGAGGCCCGCCCCCAGAGTGGCATTGAGAGCAGATGGATGGCAAATCAGATTATTTAAACTTTGTTCCAGGAGGAGCTCAAGCATTTTGAGGCCAAGATTGAGAAGCATAATCACTACCAGAAACAGCTGGAGATCTCCCATGAGAAGCTGAGGCATGCAGAGAGCACAGGCGACGGAGAGCGCCTCAGCCGCAGCCGGGAGAAGCATGCACTGCTGGAGGGCAGGACCAAGGAGCTGGGCTACACGGTGGGTCCCATCCTGCACTGTTGGCTCGACATGCAGGGTGCAGCCCCCCTCACAGTCCTCCCTGTAGAGGCTGAGTCCTGGGTGATCACAGTTGTGCTGACACCAGAGGCCAAAGCCGTCTGCACTGGGGAGTTGACGTGTGTGGCGTGCAGTCTCCCGACCCTCAGGGTGAACACGGTCCTCAGTGGCTTCATCCCTGTAGTGGCCGAGGTGGGGCATGACCTAGGGGCCTTGCAGTGGACACTGGGAGGGATAGTTTGCAGGAACCCTTCCTGTAGAGCTGCCACAGGGCAGGGTGAGATGGTGTCAGGAGAGGCAGGACCAGAGCCACGTGGGCGTGTTGAGAAGAAGCAAGTGGCACAGAGAGCTCTGGAAACTGTGATGCCAGTTGCTTGTGGAGCAGACTATGCCTTTTAAATTCTGAGCTGTGAGAATAGATTGTAGATCTAAAAATGAGCAGAATTTAAAAAACAAACTGAGGCAGGGTGCCTGAGAAGAGAGTGGGGCAGATCTGCACTTCTGCCAAGGAGTGAGGGAGAGGGGCAGGAAATTGGGTCTAAAACCAGTGAGGTAGCCGGAAGGTTTGGGGAGAACTTACCTGCCAGGGCAGAGATACACGGGAACCTACTTTAGCTTCACCTGACTGTGGAGGAGAGATTCAGCCTTGGCCAGGAAATCCCTGACACGGCAAGGTTGGGGGTAGTGGGAGGGGGGCCTTCTGCAAGTTGCCTGTAGGGGTGGGAGGCAGTGCTAGTCAGGTAGGGTTTTGTGAGACTTTGGGACCCAGGCCTGTCTAACATGGTACCTGCCACTGCTAGGGTTGTGGCAGTGGGACTCTTCCCTCCCATACACCCTCCCGGGTGGGTGGGAGAGGGTGCCTTTTCCCAGGACAGAAAACATCAGTTTTCCGTTTCAGTGGGATCTGCTTCTAGCTGTTTTTATCACTGTTTGGTGGGTAATTGCAGGTGTGATAAGAGAGAGCTCCTCAGTTTTCCTTTTTAGAGGGAGCATCTCATGATTGTGAGTCGTGATCTCATAGAACAGGGTTTGTGCATGTCGTCCTTGGCTGACCAGGTGCTTCTGTCTGCAGGTGAAGAAGCATTTGCAGGATCTGTCCAGCAGAATCTCCAGGGCTCGGCACAACGAACTCTGATGCAGTGGGGAGTCGGCCTGGCAGGGGGAGGATGCTGTGACTTCGCGGATTCTCCTGAAGGCAATCCAGGGGGCTTGGGCGGGGGCTGGTCACAGGTGTGACAGGAAGGACTGTTTCAAATGACTGTTCGGCTACTGACGCCATGTCTTGAATCAGCGTCTGTTCCCGCTGGTTGATGGGCTCCGTTTTTCTTACATAAGTGTGGCAGGCACACTCTGCTGAGGACCTTACTGTCCAGATGCCTGTCAGCACTCTGCTACAACAGCAGAGTTTGCTTCAAAACCTTACAGATCTGCCACTGGGAATAGTGTGTACATAGTCCTTAAAAATACATGGCAGTATCTACACCATCCAATACTGAGTGGTCACTCGGTGTCCCAGCAGCCCTGGCCAGAGCCACCAGCCCAGTGGAACGAAGGGCTGAGTGACGCCTCTGTGGCACTGAGCTGGCTGGGGAGCCCTTCCTTCACAGTCCTCTTCTGTCCCCCCTGCCCAGGGCTTTGGCACTAACCTGGTTCAAGGCTGAAAGCTCCTGGGAGTTGAGGTCACGTGGTAAAGACAGAGGGAGGGCAGAGGGCCTGTGGGCTGTAGGGTACAAGATGGCGTCTGTCTCCTCTCCTCTCTGTAGCTTGAGATGACCCTGAGAGCCTGCCCGGCTTCTTTGTCCAGCATAAACATCTCAGGAGGAGGCCTCCTGCTGGCACCACCCAAGTCAGGGACCATGAGAGAGCCTTGACTGGAGTACTCAGTCAACAGGTGCATCTCAGCCCAGATGTGGCAGTCTGCCACATGTGAATGTTCACTTAGGCACCAATTTATAAGAAAGTTAAGGTTGAGGGAAGCATGCTGGCAGTTTGCGTGTCAGGGGTATGGAGGCAACAGGGCCGAGGGTGTGGCACACTGCAGGTCTCTCTGCAGGTGTCCTGTTCTGCATGGACGCTGGGGAAGGGGTAGCTTCTGCCTGGCCCAGTGATGTTAGCCTCATGGCCCAGGAACCTCACCGAGGCCTCCATGTGGTGTCTGCCACACTAACTGGGACAGCTGGGATGTGGTGTTCACTCAGGCACAGCCCCGGGCGCCAGAGAAGTGCTGGTCTGCTGCACGTTGGTCCTGGCAGGACAAAGAGCTCCAGGGTGGGAACACCAGGATCCTTTGTGCAGAGCACAGCTCTCAGGATCTTGGGTCAGGGAGGAATGTGAGGCCTGGGATGGGGCTGCCCAGCCCAGAGGCAAACGTCACCCACTTAGGAGTCAACAGCAGCGAGGGCTGGGCCTTCAGACAGGGGCAGGAGAAACAGACAACAAACACTGTGTTACTGCCCTGCCCTGGGGTGAGGGTGGCGTTGCTGCAGGAGCTCCTGAGCCAGGCTGCTTTTTTCTCACCTGAACAATCGCATTGAGTTGAAGCAGGCTTCCCAGAAAGTGTGTGGAGGTCACTTAGTGGATTGTCCCACAGTGAGTGGTGTGGAAGCCTCAGGCCAGGTGAGACAGCAGCTCTGGTGTTCTAGCCAGACCCGCCCACACTGTTGTCCCCAGAACTGCTCGTACACTTGACTCCAACAGGGTGGCTGCCCCGTCTGAAGGTCGTGGAAAGTTGACAAGTCACACGGGATTGTGTGTGTGTGTGTGGTGTCTGGCCTCTTATATTCAGCAGGTTGCTGGGATTCAGCCATGCTACCTAGCAGAAATCTCTTTCGTTGCTGTGTCACCCTAGACCAGGGGTCTTTAAGCTTTTTAAACGGGGCCAGTTCACTGTCCCTAAGACTGTTGGAGGGCTGGACTGTGGGCCCCGGGACAAGTCAGCTGCTGAGCAGGACAGGCAGCAGCAGCAAAAACACCCTGCTGGCTATAGTTTAAGGACACCTGCCTAGAATTTTTTTTGAGACAGAGCCTCAAGCTGTCCCCCTGGGCAGAGTACCATGGCATCACAGCTCACAGCAACCTCCAACTCCTGGACTCAAGTGAGTCTCCTGCCTCCCAAGTAGCTGGGACTACAGGCGTCTGCCACAATGTCCAGCTATTTTTTGGTTGCAGCCATTGTTTCGCAGGCCCAGGTTGGATTCGAACCCACCACCTTAGGTGTATATGGCTGGCACCTTAGCCTCTTGAGCCACAGGCGCCAAGCCTAGACTTTGTTTTAATTCCACCGTATTGTGGGTATGTGACAGAGTAACAGTGAGCAGCTGCTGTGAGCGTGTGCAGTCGCATGTTTATGGTGTGCACATGTGTGTGACTGACGTGTGTGCAGTGCGTGTATATATGTGACGTGTTTGCTGTGCGCTCACAGTGTGTAACGTGTGTTCGCTGTGTATGTGTCTGTGACGTGTGGTGTGTTTGCGTGTTTGTCCGGCTCCCAGGAGTAACTAGTGGGTCCTGCAGGATTTGCTCAGACAAAGCAGCTGGCCCACGTGGCCTGTTTCTACAGGGAGGAGGGCAGAGAATGTGGGAGATGGCGAGACTTGGTGCTCAGCCTCTAATTATGGGCATGCCGGCTGGTTGGTGGCATCAACCGTGGAGTACTTCATTTCTGTCCTGTCAGGTTCTTAAGGTGTTGGGGTTTAGGGATGCTGAACACACAAAAGCCCAGACCCCAGCACTCAGTTCAGTGAGTGGGAGTGTCAAATGCTGTCATGGAGCCACCACCCAAAACAGGATAGAGATTTTTTCCTAAACTCTGTAACGCCAGGCCTCTGTCACAGGTGCCCCTCTGACTGCTGTTGCCATAGCATTTGATGAATATTATGCTGGAACATGGCTGTCATCCATGTGGTCACATCCTCAGGGGTGAGAGGGCATCCCAGGTCACAGAAAGGGTCGGTCCTCCCAGACACCCTGGGTGGCCTCAGTCTGAGATGCACATCAGGTAGCAGCTGACTGGGAGTAGGGCCCTCGGGGTCAGCGCTGGGCACCAGCAAGGTGGGGCCAGGCCAGGAGAGAGGACCCCATGGCAAGGTTCTCAGCACCAGAGTGAGCCGTGTGGGCCCTGGGGCCTCCTTGACCTGTACCTCTCCACTGGGGTCCCTCAGGACGCTAGCTGTGCACAATCCAGCCGACAGGTGTCATTGTGGGGCCCCCTTCCTCTGCTCCAGCTCGGACAGCCGCTCTTCCCGGGCCTGTGCATGCTGGGCTCCCACCCTGTGCGCTGCCTGGGTGGCTGTGATGTTGATCTGGGTGTATCGGGAGGTGCTGGCCCCTGAAAGCAGCCCAGGGTGAGTCCCACCTGTCCACCCTTAGCCATGCCCTCCTCCACTGCCGAGCACCCAGCCAGGACCTGCTCCTGCATCCCTCAGAGGGACCAGGTGGGGACAGGGTTGAGTGAAACCATCAGGGCATATGGCCTAGCCATGGACAAGTTTGGAAACTTAACCTGCTTGGCATGAGGAAGGACTCCTCTCGAGGGCTGGTGTGCCAGGCTCAGGCCCTGGGGCTGTGGGTCCCAGCCCTCTGTATCATCCCGGGTTGGACCCACCTCGGACCCCTGGACTGGCCTCCTGGAGCTCCAGACCCAGGTAGTGCAGCTGCTGTCTGGAGGAGGGGCTGATGGGGATGTTCATGTAGGTGGCCAGCTCTCTGCTTGGCCTTTCCAGCCCTGGGCTGCCTGTATTCCCCGGCCTTGGGGATCCTGTGGGGAGTGGGGCTGTGAGTGCCCAGGCAGAGGCTGAGGACTGCCCTGAGTCAACTCTCTGCCAGCCTCCTCTTTCCAGCTTCTGCCTCACCCCTCCATTTTCCTGGACTGTCCATCCTTGGCCTGGTACTGCCCCATCCTGAAATCCCACCCACTGTCCCCTCCCTGGTTCCTGTACCCACCAGACTTCTGGAAAGAGTTGTGCCCCACCCACTGTACACATCTCTCCTGGAGAGGGGCAGGACAGAGGAGGGGCCCCCTTCTCTTGGGCTAGACTGATGCAAGGCGATCATGGGGCTCCCAGGAGTTGTACCAAGTGCCCAGACACCCACAGCCCAGTCCTCAAGTGCAGATCTTGTGTCTCTCAATACAGGTGGATTGGGGATCTCCAACAAGGAGGCCCTGGCCCTGACCCCCACCACACCCTGTCAGGCTCTACGACAGACAGCAAAGACCTGCAGGAAAGAGACTGTCACAGTGGGAAGGCAGAGCAGGCCCACTGTGCCCTGTTGAGCAAAGATGGGCTGAGCCTTCCTATCCCCAGAAAATCTCTGCTCTGAGGGAAGGGCTTCCTGTAAATCTGCGGCGTTTGTAACATACAGAATCCATCACAGGAAAAGAAACCTCCCATGAGGTCCAGCAAATGGGTGGAGGGAGAGCAGGGTGCCAGTCTATGCACACCGTGGGGAAGAGGGCATGGCTGAGGGTGGACAGGAAGCCATGCTGGTGAAGCCAGTGGGGCAGAGATGGGGGTAGCGCCAGGGTCCTGGAGGCTGGACATGCTTCCTGTGGCTTGGCACTTTGCTTTAGGGTTGGGGCTATATTTTCCAACATTTCTCTGGATGGATGGGTTGGAGGGGAGAGGGTAGAAGCAGGAAGGACCCTGAGTCCTGAGCCCAGGCAGAAGGGATGGAAGGTTTGGGGACCTCCCAGGGTCTCTTGGGTGCTAAACGGCACTGGAGGGCAGGAGGGGTTCTGACGCACGTTTCTCCTTCTCTGGCTAAGACCTTCCCTGTCCTGCCCCAGGTTCTCCCTCCACCCACCTGGCCACCTGCCCCTGAGCCCCTCACTGCCCTCCCAGGGCCTTCCTCCTCCCTTCAATTTTATCTTATGAGCATTGCTTTATGCCACCTCAAGTAGTTTCTGGAACAAAGCAGAGAACACTCTCCTGGGAGCTCCACCCTGGGCTGAGCTGGATACCACTGGACCCACCAAGGTCAGACCCAGCTCTGTCCCCAGCTTGCCCCCTATGGGACCCAGGGCCCCACCTCCCAAACAGGTGACACTTGCCTCAGAAGAGGGACTGGGGGTCTTGGCTCAGCCTGAGGCAGCTCTGAGGTGCAGAGCTGGCCCCTGACCTCGCTGCCCTGCCTCAGACCCGCCTCCCTGGCCTGCAGCCTTTCCCAGCCTTGGTCCACCAGCCTCTACACTGTCAGCTCGGTTTCTGTGAGGAGCCTCTGGAGGGACCCCAAGCCTTCTGCTCCCTGCTTGGGCCTTCCTCCCCTCCCGAGACAGAAGCTGCACTAGTCAATGGTCACTGATGCCCCTGTCCCCACTGAGTGAGTCCCTAGGCCATCCCACCTGCTAGGACAGGCCTCCACTTGGCCCACCCCTGCATTATGGCTTTCTCTGAGCACACGCTCCTCCTCCCAGGCGGGTCCCAGACTGCCCTGCCCACAATGTGTGCAGCCTCCCATGCACAGGTCCAGGCTCTGCTCTTGTGGCCCCACTGCCCCAAGACTGTCTCCTGAGCCCCTGACCAGTGGCCAGAGGCCCACTGCCACACAGGTGCTCCTGAGGCAGGCCAAACTCAAGTCACTCAATGTCCCACTGTACTCACCTCAGCTGGCACTCAGTCCTGCTACCCACTGTTAACTGCCACCAATATCCATCCCATCCATTGCCTCATACCACTCACTGCCACATGCCACCCCACCACCCAGTCACCCCTCTGTCCACTGCCATTGGCTTCCTGGTCAGACCAGGCTGAGACCTCCCAGCCTGACTCCCATTCCACTGTCCTGCGAGGGGGCACTGGGTTCCAAAGCCAAGTCCTACCTGAATGTGTCATCTCGAGTCCCAGCAGTGAGGCAGCCGCTCCCTAGAACAAAGAGACCCCATGTCAGTGCAGCCATCAGGCTTCCCCTCATCCTGTGCCTGGGGCCCCCAAGAATCAGGGTGCTCAACCCAAGAGTGACAGGAGAATAGGCCATAGGCAGGGGGAAGCCCAGCCTGCAGTCCCCAGCTCCTCCTCTGGGCCCTTGTCCCCCTGTGCCCCAGCCTCTGGGCTGCCCTGACCCCTGACAGTAGCTGCCTATTGACAGTCCAGCCTCAGGAGTCAGGAGGGCATGTTTTGATCAAACCAGGCTGGGTTGGCCCTGAGGAGGGTCTGCAGAGAGGAGGGAAGATGGGCAGCCCAAAGGCTGGGGCATGTGGGGGCAAGGGCCCGGAGGAGGAGGAGCTGGGGACTTCAGGCTGGTCTCCCCCCCATGGCCTATTCTCCTGCCCCATGGACAGGGGCCCTCACCCCCACCTGGGAAGACACGGAGGCTGAGCCACTCCAGACTCCTCAGGGCCCTGGAGCAGGTACCCGGAACCCAGTAGCCTTCTGCCCCTGCTAGGTCCAGCCTGGTGCTGGGGCTTCCAGGGTGGAGGTGCTGGGGCCCCACTTGGGGGAGGGACTGGGAGGCTGGGCATGGGGATCAAACTGGGTGCTGATCCAGGCCACAGTTAGGGCAAATGGTCATAGGATAGGACAGGGCCCCTCAGGGCAGCTCTCAGCAAGCCCACATCACTTTTGGTAAGAGTCCCAGGGGAGCTTGGAGGCTTGGAGCCTCAGGATGAGAAGCTGACACCCGCTGAGCCCATCATACATACAAGCTTCCCAGGGCCCCTCTGGGCAGGCGTCAGCCACCTTTCCTGGGAACCCCTCACCAAGCTGCTTCCAGCTGCCCAAAGATGGTGCCTTGCCAGGATCAGTCCTACCATGTGGGTCAAGGGCATGGTGGAACAGAGGGCAGTGAGGTGAGCCAACACATCCTCCTTGTTCCCCAAACCCAGGCAGGGCCAGGTGGGGGGCCCTTGGAAGTCGGAGGCAAAGAGGGAACCAGTGTCTGCCAGTCTGGGTGTCTCAGCCCTAAGCTAGAGCCCCTGCCCCATTGGCTACTCCCTCCAGAGGTGGCCCAGGCTGGAGACCCTGGGCTGTTATAGCAGGCAGTGGGCAGAGCCAGAGGCCAGGGCTCCCGAAGGGCACAACAGGAAGGGAATTAACAGAGGCAAACACCCCTGCTACATCCCCACAGGGAAGGGCTGTCAGCCCCACTGGGCAAGAAGCCCATAACCCCACTCCATCCCTGGGCCATCATGGGATCCCACAGGAGATGCCTTGGCCCACAGCAGCCCTCCCCTGCAGGCTCCACCCTCTAGTGTAGCCTTCATGTCCCCAGTCCAGCCCCCATCTGTCCTAGTTCTGTCCTCGACCCCAAGGCCCTGGCCACCTGGCTCTAACCTTGTCCTGCTCTGCCTGGGTACCACACTCCAGGCAGCCCTTCCCCTGAAGTCACCACCATCACTGCAGCAGGAGACCCGAGACCACAGCTGGGACACTTGCACAGGGCCGTGATAGGCAGCCTGCCCCTCAGGCCTCCCTGCCTCCATGGGGAGTCACTTGAAGTCAGTCTGCTATTGTGGAAGGGATGCCCCCTCAGCCAACTGCAGGCAGGGGACTATGGGAGCACATCAGGGCTCTGGGGCAGCAGGGCTGGCTCCCCTGCCCAAAGAGCCACAGTCTCCTCTATTTTGCAACAGACTGACCCATCTCTGCCGGGGGTGACAGTGAGCAGGAAGAACACAGGCACATATCTTTTGGGCCTGGCATAGATGATGCCCCCTCCCAGCACAGCCAGGGAGGCAGGGAGGCCTCCTCTACAGAAGAGGAAACTGAGGCTCAGAGGTCAAAGACCTGCTGAGGCCACCCAGCCAGCAGGTGGTAGACGTGGGCTCCAAAGCCTCTATGCCATGCGGTGCTGTTCTGGAGGCCAGCCTGAATTCCCTTAGCAGAGTCAGGCCCTCAAGGCTGCTCCCAGATGTGCAGGAGTAACTGAGACAGGGTTCCTGGGGGTGGGGTGGCCCCTGCACTGGGCACTCAGGCAGTAGAAAGCTGCAGCTCAAACTGGCCCTGTGCTGGCCTGGAGGCAGCGAGTCCACCTGTACCTGGAGGAGCCTTGTGTCCAAGCCGGAGGGACCACAAGGACATCACTGTGGTCTCCAGGAAACACCACATACACATGCACACACAGGCTCAGTGTCACAGGCACACCCCACTCCGTGGGCTGTCCCACCTCTATGGCATTCAGGTGTAAGGCTGACAAGACCAAGACCTCTCACCACTGTGACCCGAAAGCTGAGGGTTAGGCCCTGGGACTCAACATCCAGCCACAGGCTGGTAGGAGGGCTGGCCAAACGGAAGAGGACAAAGCGGTAAGAAAAGACGTTTTATTTTCAGTCTGAGAACGTATCACAAACAGCGTCATGTCTTAGAATGAACAAGAACGACATCGTCAGTCAACAGTGAGGTACAAAGACAGTTCCAGGGAGGCCGTGGAACCCAGACAGCAGGATTCAAAGCTGAGCAGTGGGTCCGGCATGGTGGACATAGGCCAATGCAGGGGCAGGGGCCCCACACAGACCAAGCTCCAGGCTGGTGACCATGGGCAGGGCCTACAGCCTCTCCCAGTGCCAGTGCAGCCCGGGAAGCCCAGATGTCCCCATCAGTCCTGCCCCCCAGGAGGGTGCCAGGCAGGACCCTCTGGCCACTGACCTGTATGAGCCTGGGTCAGATAGCAGAAGGTGGGTTGTTCTGAGGACACTGCACCCCCAGAACCCTCCAGGGGCTCAGGCAGGGGCTGCGAGGGGGACGGAGGGGGCTCTGAGTCCCAGACCGCCTCCGCAAGTCACAAACCTCCTGAGGGTCAGTCCTCCCCGTGGATGGGGGCGCTGCACCTTCATGGAGGCGGGGCAGGGCAAGTGCACACGCAGCCTGGGGCCTGTGGTCGGGGGTGCGAGGTCCGCAGCTGCCACAGTTGGTTTAGTTTTTAGCATGTGGTACAACCATGAACTATGGAGGGGACAGGGAGGGATGTGAGAGTCAGTTGTCCCCTAGGGGCTAGGCAGCAGGGCCCCAGCCCTCAGGGCCCCATACATGGCCTGAGCTGGCACTTGATGGCAGGGCACCAGGGCCTTCAGAGGCCTGCAAGCTGGCTTTGGCCAAGACCATGCCTTCCAGAACTCGCTCTCCAAGTTGGCTCCCTACTGGTGTCCAGAGGCCCACCCCCAAGGCTCCCCTCCCAGAGGAGGATGACCCTGACTGGTCACTCCCAGCCCTAGGCCTGGCCCCAGCACACAGAGCACACTCTGTGAGGAGGCTGGTGCTGCCTCCTTTCTCCGGAGGGACACAATATAGTCCCTCGGCAGCCACAAGGCCTGGTCTCCGGCTCTCAGGGAGGGGGGTTTACCTTGAGTCCTCCACAGACTGGACATGGCGAAAAGAAAGCTGGAGATGGCCCAGCGTGGGGGCCGCCGGCACCCCAGGGCTCGCCGGAGGCTAGGCTGGGCAGCACGGCCCCGCTGCCTGGGGGGGCCTCTGTCGCCTGTCCCCGCCGTCTCGCACCCAGCCAGCCTGAGGGACACCCAGTGGATGTCTGGCCGCCCGAGTCCCCGGCCACAGCATCGTCCGGGCCACCCTGGGAGGCTGGACTCTGGTCCCTTGGAGCCTGGCGCAGGCTGCGGGGCGTGTCGTAGTGAGGCCGCAGTCCTGCGGGCACCTGGTACTCGGCCGCCCCAGGCGGGCAGGCACACAGGCTGGGCTCCGCTGCCCCAGCAGCTGGTGGCAAGCTGAGCAGCGAGCCGAACTCGTCACCGGCCCGCCACACGTCCAGGCTGCTGCCCGCGTAGGAGGAGAAGCTGCCCGAGTAGGAGGAGTGGCTGCCTGTAGCGATGCCGCTGTCCGAGGAACTCTGGCGGCCAACCTCCTGCAGTTGCCGCGGTCGGAGAGGTTTGGGGGGTGGCCTCGATGCGCCTAGCACGGCTTCACCCGGCACCTGGGCAGCCACCAGCCCCGGACCCTCCTGCGACGTGCTGGCGGAGGATGAGGACTGCTCCGGCCACGCGGTGAGCCGACTGCTGGCGCTGACGTCTGAGTGGCTGGCCTCTGAGGAAGAACTGGACAGGCTGCGGTCGTCCCCTGGGACAGAGCAGAGAGCTGACGCTATGCGGGGGTCAGGGGACGGCTCAGGGTGGAGACCCCATGGTCCAGGGACAGCCCAGCCCACTCCCGCCCTTCTCCACTCCCTCAGGAAAGCCCAGGCCCGCCCCTGCTCTCCACTTGACCGCCCCTGCCCCTTCCCCTGCAGCAGTCTTCCTGAAAGACCAATGGGACCCTTTTCTTTGCTTCCAGTCCCTCTGTCCACAGGCCTCCTGACCTGCCCCTGGGCTCCCCTCTTCCCTCCCCACTCTGTGTCCAGCTCCCCCACCACCTCCAGCCCCCCCTTTCTCAGTAAGGGCCTGGGGCAGCCCACCCTCTGCCCTGTCACAGCCCCCTGCCCAGCTGGAATGTCCTGTCCTTGGGGACTTTCTAGGCTCTTTCGCCAACGTTTAGTAAAAATTTGTGGAATCCTGAGTGAGAGAGGAAACAATGAATGAACTGGCAGTAAAGGGAGTGAATGAATGAATGAATAAACAGGGAGAAGAAATAAAACTAGGAGGGGCAATGAATGAATGAATGAGCAGGAGGGGAAGGAATAAATGACGAGAGGGGCCGTCCAGGGAGTTCCCCACCATGCCATGCAGCCCCAGCCCTACCTGCACTGCCCGGCCGGCCAGAGGGCGCCAGGAGACTGAGCCGCTTCTCCAGCTGCAGAGCCTCCAGGGCTTCCTGGGTCACCCGTTCCTCCACGGCTGAGGGCCCCCCAGGGCTTGGGTCTGTGGCAGAGAGAAGGGTCAGCAGAGGCGACCCATGTCCCCAGCCCCTGCTCCTGCTGGCTGGCCAAGACATCAAAGAGGGTCCAGTGGCCTTGGGGGCCACATGTACCCCAACCCAGCCCTAGCATGGTGGTCAGGCTCCTCCCCACGTCTCGGCCCCAGCTGCTGGACATCACCCACCTCCAGGCAGGCAACCACCAGCCCAGCCTGAGTCCTCATGCCCAGGGACAGCCAGGACAGCAGTCTACCCAGACCCTCACCCCCAGAAAGCTCCCTCGAGACTCCATGCCCATGCTGGCCCATCCCAGGCACTTGGTGGTGTTGATGTTGGATGCAGGCTGCCTGGCTCCAAACATCAGGAGTCTGATCCCTAGCCCCACCATGTCCTCTGCACACCCAAAGAGGTTTCCCTGCAAGGAACCACAGGGTACCCCCCAAAAGCAAGCAACCCCTCCAACTCAGAGGCCTTCTTTGGGCCTCCAGGCAATGTCTCAGGGTGGGAGGCTCCCCTGGTTGGCCTCGGCTGCCCTGGGCTCTCTGACCAGCTCCTGACACCATCCACCCAGGGGCTCCTGCCAGGGTGTGTCTAAAAGCAGGTAGCCCAACCCACTGTCGCCCAAATCTAGGAGAAGTGGCAGCATGAAAAATTCCCACTGAGTCCTGAGTCCTGTGGCACACGAGGGTGGGAGAGCCTGTGGGTTGTGGCATGAATGGGAGCCTGCAGCCTGCTGGTGGGGGCTGTAGAACGAAAGCATAAGCTCCTTCCTCCTTCCCGGGGCAACCTATATCCAGGTGAGTCCTCAGCCTGATGGGACATTGTCCTTCTGTTGACCTTCATGCCACACAGGGGCCTGCGGGGGCCACCACATCAGCGCCTCAGACCAGGAGTGCCCTTCCCAGGTTAGCCAAGGGTTCACAGCACTGGGGCTCAGGAACGTGCCAGAAAGGCCTTGAGGAGCCAGCCCCACCCGCCACTCTGGCCACCTCAAGGGCACTGCCCAGGACACGCCCTGTAGCACAGAGTCTACAGGACTGCCAGGGACAGGGATCCGGGTGGCACAAGCCTCTTCCGTTGGTCCCTGTGCCTGGGAGAGATGAAAGGCAATGGTGGCCACGGCCCAGAGCTCCCGGCTCCTCCTGACCAGCAGTCCCACAGCCCTGGACACCATCACAGACACACCCTGCTGTGTGACAGGACAGCGGGTGCCACTCATTGCACCTCAGCAGCTGAGGGTCCATGTTGCAGGTAGCAGATGCACCTGTGACCCAGAGCCCTGTGGATGCTCACCCCAGGGTGGACGCCCTGCAGCAGGGATGGACAGTGGGCCCTGGGTGGCACCAGGGCCAGGACACAGGACATATTCTCCTGGCTGTGTCCTGTCCACTGACTGGAGTGTAACATGTGGGGGAACTCCCAGCTCTGGCTCACACCCTGGCCTCTCATCCTCCCTGCACACTTGGGGTGCAGCAGCAGTGCACCTCAGTGGAGGCAGGGGCCAAAGAGGTGACCTTAGAGCAGGGCAGATGCGGGACCTCTGAGCCCTCCCCTCCCGTCCTGCCTCTGGGCCTCGGCATCCACACCTGAAGGCCAAGGGGCTGGACTTGGGTTTCCTGGGCCCCTCCTTAGCCTGAGCACCGTGGCGGTGGAAACAGTAGGCAGCAGAGGCCCAAGTGTGAAGCACCACCAGCTGAGACATGTAGCCCAAGCCCCATGGCTACAGGCCTCAGTGGGGTGCCAGCCACGGAGCCTTGCTCACCCTGACCCTGCTCCAGACCCCGCCCTGTGGGCCGGGACCTCCTGCTCCTTGGGCAGGATGCTGGCCAGCTCAGTGCCCTGCTTGGCTGTCAGCTCGGGTGACCTGGGCCCCACACCTGGGGAGACACTGGGAAGGCAGAGCTGCGAACCGAGGCCCCGCAGCTTTCTAAGAGCTCCTAGCTAATGGGGATGGTCTGTGGAGTAGGGTCTGGGGTCTCTGGTCAGCCCACATGACCCAGTGTCAGTAGTGTCCCTGCCTAGGCATGAGCGGTTCACTGGCTGCCATGGAGCCCATTGCACCTCTGGATGGCCCTGTCCCCAGGCTGAGGCTCCCCTAGCAAATGCTGCCCAGTGCTGTGTTCCCAGTACACCTCCACCTCACTCAGGAGAGAGTGGGGTGCCTTCCCAAGTCCCCTTCCCAAAGGCCAGGCCCTGGGGCTGGCTCTACACAGAGGACCATGACGTGGGGCTATGCTGCCCTGGGGCCTCTGGGAGCCCCACCCTGCCCACCCTGGGCCACAGTGTTCCTATACACTGGAGCTGCCAGGCAGGAAGATGCCAGCAGGGAGCGTGGCTGCACTGCCCAGCAGAGCCGGTCGGCAGGGAGGCCCCAACATTGCCTCTGCCTCCCTGAGCCTGTACGGAGGGTAGGCAGCGAGTGCCTGGGCCTGCAGCCAGAAGGGTGGTCTGGGTGCCTGCTGGGCAGGCACTAACTGTCCCTTCAGGTCAGCACTGTCCACAGGCCCTGGCTGGCTGGCTGGGGGTGGGGGGCAGGTTGTACAAGGAGCTGCCAGGTGTGAGGTCACTGACTGGTCTCCCGCCTGGACATGAAGACAACTGCTGTCACCAATGGCAAGAGGAGTCACCAATGGCCCACTGGAGAGACCCAGACAGGGCCTACTAGAACTGGGGGAGCCCAGCCCTACCCAGGGTAATGTCCTCCCATCCTGGTCCAGCACCATCCCTGGCCCTGGACTCCTGGAGAATGGTGCCCAGGCCATAGCAGGGCAGGGATGGTGCTCATATCCCAAGCCCCATCCACACTAATGCCCACAGCTGCCATCCCCTGCCCCACAAGGCCCTGGGCTTCTCAGCTGTGGGCAAGAAAGGGCAGCCCCCTCATTGGGCTGACGAATTGGGACACTGTGTGGCCCAACGAGGGCACCCTTCCTGCTGCCCGGCCCAGCTGGCCACACTCCTGCACCCACCTGGGAGAACTGGCCGCAGCCCAAAGGGGCCCTTGGTGGGTGAGATGCCTCGGACAATGCAGTCGAACAGAAAACTGATCTGCTCCCCCTCAGCAGAGGACAAGAAGAAGACTCCGGCCCCTACAGGGGGAGGACAGATACAGAGGTCAGCCTGGCCTGAGCATGGGCTGGGCACATAAGAGACATGGGCAAAGTCCAGCCAAGACCTACACAGCCCGTCTGGCCTGGCTCTGTAACACTGAACCCCCAGAGGCCCTGGACCCAATCTCTCCTTCCCCCACACATCCTGCCATGTCCTTCGAACACACGTAGCTTGTCAAGGTGGCTTGGGCTGCGGGCCATGGCCCACACCAGGCCTGTGTGAGCTGCCTTCCCACCCGCCTCCTGCACCGTTGGCAACCTGAGGTGCCAGGTTGAGTAGCCCCTCTTGTAATGCCCGGGGAATGGGCAGGGATAGCTTGTGGAGAAATGCCAGCCAGGCACCCATCCTCAGCCATGCCACACTGCAGGGACACAGTGGTCAGGGGGCTGGTGGGGCATTCTGAAGCTGAGCTCAGAGCTCTTCTGGCGACAGGCAGAAGGTGCCCAGCTGCAGGCCGCCTTCCTGGGGCTGGCCTGAGAGCTTCTTGGGGGACATGCAGATTCTGCTCTGCCACTGGGAAGCTGTGGGTCAGTCCCTGCCCTCTGAGCCTCAGTTTCCTCATTTCCACCAGTTTCACATGGCTGTCCTGAGGGTGAGTAAAGCTGTAGATGCCCCATGAAGCCCAAGGTGGCCCACAGGGGAACAAGAGCTAAGTGGCGTCACATCCCAGGACAGTTCCTGCATGACCTCAGTCACACTGGATGACCCTCAGCCTGGTTTCTTACCCAGTGCTATGGTGAGGCTTACATTTGCGCACCTGTAAATGCATGGTGCAGTGCTCACCCCGCAAATGACCCAACTGTCAATCTTGTGGCCAGAGGCTTGTCCTCCCCCATCTGATAGTAACCAGCTCCTTCCCTGATGCAACTCTTGGGGAACTGTGTTGGATGGCTCCCAGGTACTGTTCCCCACCCAGGAGGGAGGACCCACGTGGAATCGGCCACCCCACGGAGCCAGAGTCAGCCTGGGAGCCGGCCCCACAGCTCTCCTGCTGGGCCAGACCCCCCGGAAGGGTGAATGAAACCCTCTAGGCCGTGTGAATGGGGAGGCCACTGACTGCACCCCCTAGTGCACCGGCCCACATGGGCCGACACTCAGCCTGGCATCAGCACACAGGAATCCCTCCTGCCCTGGAGTCTCTGCCTATTGCCCAAAGAAAGGCACGCTCACAGGGCAGGCTGGCAGGGGACGGGAAATCTCTGCACTGCAGCTCTGCTGCCCGGTCACGCTCCACCCTCATGGAACACAAGGCCATGCATTCCTGGGCCTCGGGCCAGCCCTGACAAGTGGTGGTGATGCTGTGGCCCTTGGGCCACTCTGGGCACGTGAGGGACTGAGCACCCTGCGGCTGCTGGAGCTTCCTCTACGTGATTTCCCCAGACTGGGCAACATAATGGTGTCATTCCAGCTTTGGAGAAGAGGAAACTGAGGCCCAGAGAGGGCAGCCAAGAGGCAGCTCAAGCCCAATCACTGGGCCACCTGGGCCCTTCTGGCACCGTGAGCTTCTGGGCCCACTCTGGCCAAGGGGCTGCTGCTGAGCAGGAGCAGAGATGGGTTGGCACCCCTCGATGCACACAGCAGGTGGGGTGGGTGGCAAGAGGCTCACTCACCCAGAATGGCCCTAATGTGGTGGGGCCTCCCAGCTGGCTGGGCTGGAGGGGCCTTGTGCCAGGGCCTGGGAAGGCAGGCAGGCTCAGGGAGGGCCCGTCACGCCGGCCTTGGTCTGCTGGCGCTCCCTGCCCTGAGTGCCTAATGTGGAGGAAAGCTCAGCCAGTCCATCCCCCAGCTCTCACAAAGGCCGGGCCTCTAATCCTGAACTCACAGCAGCTGGCAGAGGCCGCGGGACAGTCAGTCCCCCGACTATAAAAAACACGTTGTGGAAGGGAGCGAGGCGCCTGCATTCCTCTGGGGCGTCTGCCCAGCATCACAGCCTGGGAGGCGTGGTCAGCCACACCAGACCTGGGAGCACAACCCCACCCCACCAGCCCCAGACCCCCCCATGGCACTGCACCGGTCACCCCCATCCACACCAGCAGAGCTGATTCAGGGGCCCTGGAGGAGGATGGACATCTCAGAGGGCTGGTCTGCCTGGGCCTCAGGGCAAAGCCTTCCTGAACACAGCATGGCCAGCTGCCTTCTTGCTGGCCCTGCCTTGCCCTAACCCTGAACCCCCCCCCTCCAAGGGTCCTAGGAATGCCCAAAGCTCCTTGGACATGCAGGCTCCACTAATATACCTCCACCAGCAGGCTACCACCCCACTCCTCAGTACCCCTTGTACCTAGAATTCATGTTGATGGTTCAAGACTCAGACACCTGGCTTGGCGCCTATAGCTCAACCGGCTAAGGCGCCAGCCACGTACACCTAAGGTGGTGGGTTCGAATCCCCAGCCCAGACCGCCAAACAACAATGACGGCTGCAACCAAAAAATAGCCAGGCGTTGTGGTGGGCGCCTGTGGTCCCAGCTACTTGGGAGGCAGAGGCAAGAGACTCGCTTGAGCCCAGGAGTTGGAGGTTGCTGTGAGCTGTAATGCCAC
>CAUYTI010077478.1:0-38758 GCA_963575145.1 Galago senegalensis
AGCAACCTCCAACTCCTGGGCTCAAGCGAGTCTCTTGCCTCCGCCTCCCAAGTAGCTGGGACCACAGGCGCCCGCCACAACGCCCGGCCATTTTTTGGTTGCAGCCATCATTGTTGTTTGGCGGGTCCAGGCTGGGGATTCGAACCTGCCACCTTAGGTGTACGTGGCTGGCGCCTTAGCCAGTTGAGCTATCGGTGCCGAGCCTAGAAGGGTATTTTTGGCTGTCATAGTAAGGGTGGAAAGATGTGATACCTTTTTTCACCCACTGCCAGGGTCCCTCCTGTAACACAAGACAGGTTAACAAGAGAAGAGCATAATAGATTCGTTTAATCAAAATTGTGTGTGACATGGGAAACTTCAGAAATGAAGACCCAAAGACCAAGGAAAAACTGTCAATTTTCATGTTTAGGTTCAGTGAAGAATGAACAGCTGTGTAGAAATGTGATTGGACGAAAGGGTATAATCTAACAGCAACAGACCGAGGGGGAAACCCAGCAGAGCTTGCTTGTTCAAACTCTTCTTGGTCTCTGGTAGCATTCCTTCCTCCTGGGTAGGGGGCAGGGTCCCTCTGAAATCAGGGTCTTCCAGGGAGAAGGGTGAGACTGACCTTTCTAGGTTTTCTGGCTTACTTTGGGGGGAGAGGAATTCTAGCTTCTACGACTTGCTTGGAAAGAAAAAGAAGGTCTGGAGCAGACGTCCTCAAACTATGGCCTGCAGGCCACATGTGGCCTGCCTAGACATTTATCCCACCTGCCAGGTGTTTTTGCCATTGTTGCCTATCCTGCTTAGCAGCTGACTCATCCTGGGGCCCTCCAACGGTCTGAGGGACAGTGAACTGGCTCCTTGTTTAAAAAGTATGAGGATCCCTGGTCTGGAGATAGAAGGAGAAAGTCTGAGAGAACTCTCTTCTGAGGTCCTTCCAGTCCCCTTTAGTTTAAACTACTTAGCATGCCAAGGTGACATTCTTTGGAGTGTCATGTTCTGAGTCCCAACATCATAGTAACTAAGAATTCCTGTGAGGACAGAACTTTGATCTTTATCTTCTGCTCAAAAATTTCTTTCTAAGGGTGCCTGGTATATCACATCTATGAATAATAAAACCTCACTAAACAGGGTGTATTAACTCAAAATAATGTGGTTTGTTCCCCACCCTGATTCTGGTATAGCATCACATGAAAGATAGAACGCCTGATCTGGACTCAGGCCTTCTTCTCCTATAGCTCCTGATCTTTTAGACAAGTCCTAACTCTTCCAGACAAACCAAAGAATCCCTGATCCCGCCTGTGATTTGTAAGTCCTCCCCTACCCTGGCTTTGGGATGTTCCACCTTTGCCAGCATACCCATGTATTCCATCCATGTATAGAATTATAGTTTACTATAATTCCTGTCTCCCCAAAATGTATAAAAACCAAACTGTAACCCAACCATGACAAGTCCACTTGTTCAAGATTCTTGAGTATGGCTCTGGGTCATGGTCCTCAAATTTGGCTCAGAATAAATCTCATCAAATTATTTCAGAGTTTGGATCTTTCTTTCTTTCTTTCTTTCTTTTTTTTTTTTGTGAGACAGAGCCTCAAGCTGTTACCCTGGGTAGAGTGCTGTGCCATCACAGCTCACAGCAACCTCCAACTCCTGGGCTCAAGGGAGTCTCCTGCCTCTGCCTCCCAAGTAGCTGGGACTACAGGTGACCGCTACAATGCCTGGCTATTTTTTGGTTGCAGCTGTCATTGTTGTTTGGTGGCCTGGGCGGATTCGAACCCACCAGCTCAGGTGTATGTGGCTGGCGCCTTAGCCACTTGAGCCACAGGCACAGAGCCAAGAGTTTGGATTTCATCCACACCTGGAATTTAGTGGTCAGGAGAAGCAGGGATTCTAGAGGTCCCGCAATGGATGGCCTTGTTCCAAGAACAGTTCTTAAACTCCAAATCCCATTGAGAAACACTGATCAAATTCCAGTGTTAGAATATTTTTAACGATGTGGATTCAAAGGTGAGAAGGCATTTAGAAGTCTTTTATACTTTCTGAAAATTGGCTATTTATAGATACCAAGAATTTGGAGCCTGTTGAGATTTTTTAACCGGAGTTCAAATTTTCAAGGAGAGTATGATCAAAATTCAAAGAGGAACCTCAGTGCAAGCATCCTTAGAATAATAATTCCCTTAACATTGTCAACCAAAAAGTGATAGGACCGACACAAAGCCAAAGTTAATGAGGCTCTGACATTCTTAAAAAACACATTCTAACTTTAGCTGACATTCACATTAAAAAGCCCAGCAGTGTGGCAGAGAGCTGATTGATTTGGAAAGCGTGGCCGAGATAATGAGGGCTCTGCCATGCTCTTCCTGGTGATGGGTAACAAATGATCTCTTCCTGGCCAAAAGCAAAGAAGATGAGGCAGCTTCTGTGTTTGAACTGCAGGAATTTGCATGGCATTGAGACTAAAAAGTCATTCAAATACTGCTCTTCTTCTGCTCAGTATAGCAGTATTTTCCTATTAACCTTGATAATGAAACAGGAAAAAGACCCTGGTAGGCATTTCATGGGTCAGAGGCACTGATGGAGGTTTTCTTAAATTTCTCCATGTGCGTTAGACACACTAAGTAGCCTTATAGAGAGCCAAGTGAAAACTGATTCTGGAAGTAGGTTGATTTGCCTTGACCTGCTGAATGTGGGAGATCTGCAAACCTCAGGTTAGAAAGCTAAACAGACCCACCCTCCGTTTGAAATTCACCATCTGTTTTGGGGGGAGGGCTGAGTGTGGTTTACCAGGAGGCACAGTATGACCAAAAGGCTGTGAGAGGGAGGAGGCAATCACTGAGAGCAGGTCGCAGACCCTTCTCTGGTGCCATAAAACCCTGGCGCTTCACCTTCCCCATCCGTAAAATGGCCTGTAGTAAAGATCACTTTCTCACTAAAGATTAATGGAGTGAGACCTGTAAAGGACTTTGACTCAAGGATCAACTCCAAGTACTTTAAATCCTTTGGAATGAAACTACTCCAGGGGATATTTATCTGGAAGCCAGATTGACAGAGGCCCTCTGGAAGCCCAATCAAAATCAATAGGATGAGAGAACTTGTAGTTTCTTTTCAGCAAAAGTAGATGCTCATTTTATTTGTTAAAGGGAGGTGAAAGCACAGGGCTGTCTGGGAGTCACATCAATAGGCACAAAATTTGGTTGACCACGAGGTTTGCCCTTTTAATCAGGTTCTGTTTATTGGTCTAAGTTAACTTCAGTTTGGACTCTTGTTAGGAAGCCATTGACCCACAAGATCAGGGTTGGAACAAGATCTTGTGCTGCTGAATTATATGCTGGTCCTTCCCCTGAGAGGGCAAACTACTCCTGAACATATATTAAAATAAAAAAAAATTCCCCAGGAATATCAACAATGACAAAAAAGGAGTGAAGCAAAACAGTCCCTTTGGTCCTTGAAATGTGGTATATATTATCCTAATTGGACATTTTCTAAACAGATCTATGTGGAATAACTCTTAGGGCATTTATCTTAATTTGCTCCTTGGAGAAATATTTAGTTATCATTTTTTAGGTGCTTCTTAAGTTGGTTGCTGTTAAACTGTGTCTGAAAATAAACTCTCTCCTCCTTGATTTTCCCTCTGGGATCCATCAAGAGATTGACTTTCAAGCAGCTTAATGAAAGACAAGGGTCCGTCAACATTGTTTAAGGAACTGTGGGAGCTGTGCTAATTGCCAGAGGCTCTGCACGCTGGCTGGCAGCCTTGTGCTGCCCACTGGGCACAACCATCTTACCCTTTGCTCCATCCCTGACTGCAAAGGAAGAAAGGGCTTTAGAGGACTGTGGAATTCTAACAACTGCCAGTGACAAGCCCGCTGACGGACTCATCTGGGCAACATCACATTACAAATTAGCATCTAGACATGACTGGCCTAATTCCAGTAAGCAGAGCTTCATTGCTGGCCCTGCTTATTATGTATAGGGTTAGGGTTTATGCGGCCAGCATAGACATTTTGCCTCCAATCCATTCAACAGAGTTAATATTGAGTCCCCTCCTCCAGGGGAAGCAGCCTGAAGATGCCCACCAGACATCTGGGCTGGTAGGGGCAAGGGTTGGAGAGAGCAGGGCAGAAGTGATTTCAGGTTAAGTCATCCAGAATCCATTAGATAGGAGTTCATCAGCTGGAATGTGCCAGAGAGAATCCTAGCCTCTGAAAAAGAAATGTATCATTTTCTCTACTCTATAGAAATGGTTCAATAGGATGCAGCTGTGTAGGTAGAGAGGAGCTCTTGTAGGAACCAGGGTTCCCTGCTTTGGAACTGCTGTCTAGAGCAGTGATTTTCCACCCATGTGCCACAGCACTCTGAAATTTTTAAAGACCATTAATTAAATTATTTTGAGAGATGTTCAAAGCACAGTAAGTACATATATTTTTTTTTACCCTTTTTTTTGATTGATGCAAGTTAAGTGTGCCATGGAAGATTAACTATAGGTTGAAACACTAGTCCAGAGTAATGGCTCCACCTGGGAAGAAGGAAAGGGGCAGCCACTCAATTTTGGTGTTGCCCCACCCTTAACCCTATCCTGAACAACTGCTGTGCTCCAGCAAGGAGGGAACACTCTGGGAACTTCCCTCCCCCTTCCAGAGGAGCTTTTGGAGAGGGAGTGCGTATATGCAGATGGAATGGAGGACCCTTGATCCTTTAGTAACACCTGACACCTCCTGAGAGCCTTCCCCCAGACTGGCTCAGTAAAAGAAAACAGCCTGAGAGTCAGTGAGGAGAGGAGTGAATCAGTCAGTCTGTCTACCCCTCACCACTTCCAGAGACAGACTTGTTCTATTTTATAATAATGATCTGCCTATGTGAAATTGTTTCTGTGGTCACTCCACCGTAGTGGCCTTGCTGGTGATTTTTCCCTCCTAAGGAGCCTGAGAACTAGAATAAGAGAATAGGCAGGGTGGACTTGACACTTTGATGTGTCTGGTCATTCTTTGGCCAAGAGCTGAGGGCAGCCTGCCACCCTCATAGTAGAACCAGGGGCCTTACCAGGCCTAACGTAAACGTGAAAGGCAGCACCAAGCAGAGGTCATGAGCCTAGGTTCTTGAGTCACACTACCTGTATTGGAAGCCCAGTGCTACCGGTTACATTTATTTAAGTTAGTACTTAACCTTCCCGTGCCTCAATTTTTTTTTAATCTATCCACTGAGGATAATGGTATTGTCTATTTTTGTGAGGGACTAAGTGTTTTCCTCTCCTCAAAATTCACATGTCAAAATCCTAACTCCCAACATTATGGTATTTGGAGGTAGGATCTTTGGAGGTAATTAGGTTAAACAAAGTCATGAGAGTGGGGGCCTTGTGGTGGGTTTAATGAATGTCCTTGAAAAAAAAGAGGCATGCTCTATGCCACACGAGGATGCAACATGAAGTTGGCCATCTGCACCCAGGGACAAAGCCCTCACCAGCATCTCACTATCCTGGCACCCTGATCTCAGACTACCAGTCTCCAGAACTATGAGAAAATGTCTGTGTTTATAAGCCACCCAATCTATGGTATTTTGTTACAATAGCCCAAGTAAGCTAAGACAACCTCACAGGGTTATTTTGAGTCGGATGCAAAGCTCTTAGGGAATGCAGGGCAAATCTTCAACCCTTTCTGAGTATATTACTAGCCGTTACCTGGGCTACACAACTTCATTTGTGTAATGACATCCACCATCTCTACCACCCCCTCCATATGGCTTATTCACAGAGGTTCTTTGATCTGAGAAGTTAGTAATGGACTTCAGACTCATCATTAATTCTCACAATGTCATCAAGAAGTACATAAGAGAACTAGCATAACCCACTCTCCCACAGTGGAAAAAGAAAGAGGTTTTCCTAATGGGATCATTGTCAAAGATGGGAAAATGGCATAGCATGTTCCGACACTATCCCTACCGGCCGGCTGGCTGGCTTTGCTGTTTCTCTCTCTTCAACATGACATCAAGACCTTAGTGGCTTCACCTGGGAAGTGCTGATGGCTAGCTAATTCATCACCCCTCAGGAAGGAATGACAAAGGAACAAAGAGGACCTCAAGTTGTCGTCATTTGTGTGATGCTCCAGTACTATGTTTTTTGGCTTTCCACTCAGGAGCTTCGGTTAGATTGACCGTAAAAACCCACAGAGCAATAGGGGGTGGCATCTGCTATTGCTTTGGTAAAAGCTGCCTCCCAGGCAAGATGCTAATTTTAGGAGGAATAGGATCTTATTGTTCCAGAGTATTACACATAACCAAGAGGGTGAGACATTGGCTGTTAGTTTAAGACACGAGACTAATTTGGCTTCAATCCATTTCCCTGGGCCAGATTAATACAATCTGGCCTAGACTTGGAGAGAAAAGTCATTTCCCAGGCCTGGGGGCTTCTGGATGTCTCTATTTGGGCATCATGGGAGTTCCTATTGATCTGTCTTCTGAGCTGGTGGATTATCAGCTACAATTTGTTGGGTCTGGTGTGATGTGTTGCTGAAAGGGACAGAAAGATTCCTTGAATCTCTTCAGATGGATCAGAGACTATGTCCACCTCTAACTTTATTCCCAGGATTGGCCTTGTTCCCATAGACTCCATAAAGACCACTTTGATCCATAGATTATATAATATCAAAAGAAAAGAAGACACCAGAAATTTGATCGACTCATTAGTTGAACCCAGTATCTTTATGCTACAGAGTCCCAATATCTCATTCTCTTGGACCACAGTGAAGTTGCCCGATAGCCCTTGTTTCCTCTCCCCACAGCACCCCCCCCCATGGTGCGTTGCCACTGCGGTGTGTTTGTGCAGCCTGGGTTACTCACCCTTCTCTAGTGGAGCTGATAAATTCTGTTGATCCCAGTGAAATGAGTGAGCCACATGTGGCAACTTGGGGTGGGAACCTGGGAGGCATAGAGCCTGGAGGATGAAAGAGAGGAATGGGCCTTTGATTTTAACCAAAGAAAGTTGGCGTGTTTGTGCAGATTTTTCTATGAGATGACATAACATGTTTCCCGGTAGCAACATGCAATCTGGCTGCAGTGCTGTTGGTACGGCTCGGCTTCCCACTGGGAAAAGCGGCAGGCGGACCAGGCTCAGCCAAATGCCTCCAGATATTTTGGCCTCAACTGCACTCAGTGTGCGCCTTGCCGGCTC
This sequence comes from Galago senegalensis, assembly GCA_963575145.1. Taxonomy (NCBI): domain Eukaryota; kingdom Metazoa; phylum Chordata; class Mammalia; order Primates; family Galagidae; genus Galago; species Galago senegalensis. The sequence goes on from CAUYTI010077478.1 coordinate 7,146, forward strand.
CTTGCACCAAGAAGAACCATCTGCTCATAGAAGAAAATGTTCTCTTTCTGCTTCTGTATGAGTCTTCTTCTGAAACCAATTAATATTTTCCTTCATAAGAGCCATTTTATGTCCCAGAAACCTCAGGAGCTTTTTTTTTTTTTTTTAAGAACAAGCTGTTTTATTTTGAATGAGAAAGTTTCTTGCTGCCAAGAATTCTTTTCTATCCTGAAACTGAAAAACCACAAGCACAGTAAGAGTTGTTCCAAGGCCATGCCGAATGGCCTCCCAGATTTACCTGACATGAATCAATCAGCCGCCCAACAAAACTAGCCAATGGCAGGCAGCGTAGTAAATCCAGGGCCTCGGGGCAGAGCAAGTCCTGGCAGGCAGGTGGGAGATGAGCAAATGGACTCGGCATAGCCAAGAGTGCTTCACGTTCTCCTTCCTACATGGCGCTGCTGTGGCATCATACTGCGGCTGGCATCTGTCTACAAGGCTTGTCAGGACCGAGATCTGGTCAGCACAGAAAGATCACCGTTCACCAAGCACACTCCATGTGCAGTGTGTGGTGGTCACAGGTCACAGGAAGTATTCTCATGGGGTGCTGTTACTATCCCCTTATGGATGAGTAGGCTAAGACTCAGAGAGGTTGAGTAATTTGCTCAAGGTCATTCAGTGGTGAAGCCAGGATCCAGCCAACATCCCACTGACTCTGAAGCCCATGCATGGTTTTAAGCAGATGCTCCATGGTGCTTAGAGGTAGAGAAAACAGCTTATGGTCTTGTACTACGAACACCACGTATGTCGTATATGTCTAAAGCTATCTGCACAGGAAGCATTCATGGTCTTTAACTGCCAAATTTGGTTCTAAAATGCTTATTAGTCCTACAAACTAGCGACAATAATATCTAATATTTATTGAGCATTTACCAGGTCTAAGACATTATAACAAGCATCTTAAAATACATGACTTTATCTAATCACCACTGAATGGTAGCTGTTATCATTTCCATTTTACTGGGAAGAAAACTGAGGCTCAGAAAGTAATGTAACCTGTCCAGAATCATGGTATTAGGCTGAACCGTAAGAAACTGCCTTTGGGGGGGAGGGTCAAAACCAACCCAATATATTCAACTTCCTATTACCTAGCAAAACTGGGACCCGAATCCAAGCCTGCCACCTAACTAGTTAGTAGAGGAATCGTCTATAGTACAAAATTGAACTCAGTTGCACTCAATTGTCCTTAATGAAAACAATGCCTCAGATCAGAGAAGAAATAAACTACCAGAAACCACTCCCAGTGGCTTTCAGCATGTGGCCCGACATATGCTTCTGGAATGAGCAGACACAGAAGACGGCTGGGAGGCTAAGTGTGGAAGTCAGACCAGGCCTTGGTTATCACACTACACACCCCTGCCCAGCTTCTTCGTACTTTCCATGCTACTCCTCTGCTTGCCTTTAGCTCTCTGCCCCTGCACCTTTCAGCCCTCCCCGGCTCCTGCCCTGGGATTCACCTCACTCTCGTGCCTCTCCTGTCCTGACTTGTTCCCAGGTGGCTCCTGCTTTGGATTGGCCCCGGGCTTTATGTTGCTCTGTGTGACTCATGCCCTCTCCTGGTTCCCACCGCTCGGGGTGGGGAACCTGCGGCCTTGGGGTCACATGTGGCCTTCTGGGTCCTTGAGTGTGGCTTTCTGACTGAATTCAAAGTTTATGGAACAAATCCTTTTTGGATAAAAGTGCCCCCCCCTCCCACCGGGTTTCCACATCAACCACTTTTTTCTTGCAAACTCCAGCTGATCCAACTTCCCTCCTTTCCCCCCAGCTCACTGTGTGGGCTGGGACACAACAGGCTTTGAAGGTTTTGGTGATAAGTCTGAGGAGGTGGGAGAGTTAGCTAGCTCTGCATGGTTCCCACGAGCAGGAAGGAGTTCTGCAGAGAGTGGGCCACGCTGGCAATGGCCATGAGAAGCTGACGGCTATTTACGGTTTCAGGGAAAGTAGAGATAGGATAAAAGATAGTGGATGAGGAAGAGAAGGAGAAAAAAATAAAAGGATTAAGTATTGTTGCTACTCATGTATCCAAGTCATTCAATAGCTTAGTTCTGTCAACCTAAATAACAGAAAGACGCTCTCCTTACTAATATTTGGGAGAGAGCACTGCAGTGGGAACACGTGTGCCATAAATATGCACAGTAAACTATGCGTGTATTCAGGGAGGTAGAGGAAGACTAAGGTTCTTAAAGGAAAAAAAATGAGGAGCATTACGTATTATTTTGAGATAATTATCCTTGGCTACAAAGGTCAATGCCAAGGCTAGTCTGAGGTTGGACAGGCAGCTGTTGGGCAGACATCCTTGCAGAAATATTTTCATGTAAGATGGAGACGGCCTTCATGGTCTTTGTGGTCTTTTGTGATAGTTGCTACCAGGCCTATAAGGATAAGAACCCTCTTGCCATGGCCTTTCCAGGATCTATTGGTCACGTTGTTTTTTCTTTCTTCCCCAGTATTAGTGACTTGATTTGGATTCTGACAATTTTCACAGTTCCTGGAGAAAACCATCAACCAGGCAGAATAAATAAGCAGGTTGCACCCACTGAGAGAAATGGAAGAAGCTGATTCTCATCGTTTGACTGAAAAGGAAAATGTATTGGGTCTTCCACTTTCTCTAAGCCACAGTGGTGACTAGGGATGGCACAGATGGCGTGCAGAAGGGGAGAGCAAACTGTCTGGTCACCTTTCCTTGTGCAGTATTTCCTGCTGGCCAGCCCGAGCATTTGGCTTCATCTCTGCGGGCCAACTAATTGAAGGGATAGAAATTTATAAAGAAGAGCTGGGAACAAGGAACCAAGGGAAGGTGATACTGAAAGATTCCAGTTTAAGAGAAACCAGTCAACTTTATGGGAAAATTAAAAGGCTCATGGTAGACATATTTGGGGAGATTGGCAGGTGACTAATGGGAAACCACAAAGTGGTATGTAAACTCACTTAGGGTTTATTTAATACCGGGCAGCTCGGAGACTAGGCAACTGATCTTAGGCCTCTTGAAAGACAAATACAATGAGGAAATTTCTTTTCCCTCTAGTTCAATCATTCTCACCCTCTCTGAGGCATGGTTACATGGATGGGTTGTAGTCACACTACTTAAGCATGGCAATGAAAGGAGACTTAGGGGAGAGTGGGGGGACCAGAAATTTTACGTGGGAGGTATAGGAGTTAGAGAGCAGTAATGACCAGACTCTGAGCCCAGCCACTCAAGCCTGGAGAGTTAGGGTGGCACCTGTGGCTCAGTGGGTAGGGCGCTGGCCCCATATACCGAGGGTGGTGGGTTCAAACCCGGCCCTGGCCGAACTGCAACAACAAAAAAGTAGCCAGGCGTTGTGGTGGGCACCTGTAGCCCCAGCTACTTGGGAGGCTGAGGCAAGAGAATTGCCTAAGCCCAGGAGTTTAGGTTGCTGTGAGCTGTGTGACCCCACTCTCTTGTCTCTTAAAAAAAAAGAAAAAGACTGTCTCTACCAAAAAAAAAAAAAAAAAAAGCCTGGAGAGTTAAAGTCCCTCTCTTCCTGTTCTAATATTCCTTTTGGAACTGGCCATGTCCTCCAAGCAGGACTGGTAGAATTGCCTTAAGTCTGACACCAGGGAAGAAGTTGTAGAGGTGATGTGGTTACTTTGGTGAGCATAGGACTATTGATCAGAGCACAGCTTTGGAGTCAGATGCTTGGGACCCAATCTTTATTCTACGTACCGCTTTGTACCACTGAAGCAGGTCTCTTTATCTACTCTTCCATTTTCTTAACAATAAAAATGGGCAAATAATAGTTATCTCATTGAATTAAATAAGAGCATGTACATTTGTAAAATGCTTCATTTATACAAAATACTAAAAAAAAAGTTAGGTCATGATGATGACAACAAAGATGCTTACTTATGGTTTTAGACTCAGGCTGGATAATGAAAAAAGAGGCTTTGGTTTTCAACTTCAGAAACTTTCTTTTTTTCTTCTTTATGTTTAAATTTTGCTCTACAGATGCTCTCCAAAAACAAGTTTTCCTGTAGACAAGGGGCCTAAGAGGGGACTCAGAGCTGCAGAAAATATGCTCACGTCCTTTGTTTTCACATGGCCCCCAGAGCAGTGCGCTTTCCCTTGCTATCTATCCCACGTCTGGGGCAGATAGTGTTGCCCAACCTAACCAAGACCCCCTGAGAGAAGGCACTCAGCAAGGCCAAACACTTTTTCCATTTGAGTTGGGTAAGCATTCTCTCTAAACAAAGTGATGTGAGAAGAACCGACTGCAAAGTAAATCCGTGTTACTTCCTGTTGGAGTATCAAACACCATGTAATGCATATCCTTTTAGATGACAGACTATTGACCAGAGAAGTAATTTAGAAAGGCTTGATTTTGAGACTGTTACTTGACACTTCTTTCATGGAAAATATCTAGTGTCCATTTACTGGAAGTGGTACATCTCTTTATCATGGGTCAGTTGGACCACACGAGTTAAAATGAGCTCGAGGGTTCCATATGCCTGTGGTTTATGAGCATTTTACTTGGGGTTGTTCTGTTTTACGTCTTGTAATGTCCAGTCCTGCCTGTGTTATGTTGTATGTTGGAGGAAGGGGTTGGGAGTACTTTGGAGGCAATTCGTGCTGGAATCCAATTGACTTATGGAGTTAGTGTAGGCCGATAAATATCCCTGAGCATGTTTATTTCATTCTGTGTTCAAGTATGGCAATATTTACGGTTTGACTCAAATGGATTATAATTTAAAAAGAATGGTTATCTCTCTGAACAGTAATTGTTTTCTGATGCTTTACAAGCTGAATTTATATACATTTCACCTATGTAGATATAATATAGCTACTGCTCTCTGGCATTGTTAGGGAAGTTAAGTACTCCACAGTGAGATTTTCAGATAACTGAAAGAGCATTTAGGCCCTTTAGAAGTGAATATACATTAATTTTAATAATTTAAGTGAAAATATTTTTCTGCAATGTATAACATATTGCTCTGACTTCCAAAACAGTGACCCTTAACACAAGTTACCATTTTCTTGATAAGTTGGGGTGACTGTTAAAAACCATTATCATTGCACCGGTCTAAGACTTGCCTGAGTGTTACCACGGTTCCGTCACTAGATGGCTCTGGGTAGCAACAGCTTTAGAATCTTTGCTTCTGATTGATAGAATATTTTTTTGTATCCTTCCTTGTTGTCATTCTTATCGTATAAGTATAACTTCTTCTTCTTCTTCTTTTTTTTTTGAGACAGAGTCTCACTTTGTCACCCTTGGTAGAGTGCCAGGATGTCACAGCTCACAGCAACCTCAAACTCTTGGGCTTCAGTGATTCTCTTGCCCCAGGCTCCTAAGTAGCTGGGACTACAGGGGCCCACCCTAACACCCAGCTATTTTTTGTTATAGTTGGCATTGTTGTTTAGCAGGCCTGGGCTGGGTTTGAACCCTCCAGCCCTGGTGTATGTGACCGGCGCCCTAACCACTGAGATACAGGCGCTGAATGTTGGTATACAACTCCTTGCTGCTATCAGTAGGCCTACCTTTATTATTTCTCCTTAAACTAGTCATTCCTGCTTAATTTTAGACAAAGAGACCAATAACCTACCTTAGTAGACTTTTCAATAAGTCATGAGTAAATAGTTTCCTAATAAGGTTTTGTTAGGAAAAAAAATTAGCGCATCTCAATATATGATCTGTTTTGCATATTCTGGTGTCCTTTGGTGTTTCCCCAAAGTGTTCTAGGTAGGGGAAGTTGTAAGATATCTGGATTTCAGGTAATTGAAATGCTACTTTGATCTTGAAAAATTAATCTATCATTTTAACACAGTTTGCTTGTGTCTTTATTAGCCAATCAGTGTAGCCCCCTTTAGCCCCTCCCCTGATTCCTGAAGGGCAGCACTTTGATCTCTACCACACAGTTAGTAGCTTATTATATACAGTGGACCCCTGAATTTCATTCTAAACTCTTAGCAAATCCCCCTAGTCACAAATATTATTACAACATAAAAGTATCCTCCACGCGATGCAATAAAGCATGGTAAAAAAATTTAAGTACTTCTTCAGATTCTTAATGACTCTATAAAAATAGGATTTAAATTACTTATGAAGCTGGTTGACTTTCTTTTTAGGGCCATTTCTTACAAAGAAACAAAATTTCACAGGACTTGACAAAAGAAAGCGAAGTCCAGCTTTGAGGTGTACACCATAGGTTACACTCTGAGATTTTTTCAAGAGAAGCCAGACATATGGATATTAGAGACTAGTCCTATTTTTACAAATTTTTTGACAACCAATAGATTTTAAATGCTCTGTGAGGCAACAATGTAGGATGAGCTATGCGGGTATGCTTGGATGATTTGGCTGGTTACGAGTTTGTATCTTCTATCACAATCCTTGGGAAAACTCACTGAAATTATACATTGGAAAACCAAGGATCTACCGTACTAATTTACATTGTTATGACTTCATCTGTGAAATCTTAACTCTCCAAGTCAATTGTAGGCAACCTGAAAGAAAGAAGTGGGCTTTTCCCATTGCTTAGGATACCCTCTGACAACAGGTCCTTAGGATTCCTGAGGATTCCTTGCCATGTCTGCTGGGTTTTGGTAGACTTCCAAGGAAACATAATATCCTGGTACTGACCGCTGACACCCATTTGTGGAATGTTAACAGAGGACACAGCACTGTGAGAAACACAAAAGAGTGTAGGAGAAACAAAAGAGAAGAAATTGTAGCAAATCCCTTCAGTCTAATGGAAGGCACCACACTCATGTGACCTAGAGACCTGGGAAAAGAACAACTATAGGTGATAAACACCAGAGAGTTTGCACAAATTGTATACACACATCCCAGGGGAATGAAAAGATTACTCAAGGAGACCTTCATGAAGGGTGTAAATCTCTTTTTTTTTTGAGATGGAGTCTCACTGTGTCACCCTCGGTAGAGTGCCATGGCGTCACAGCTCACAGCTACCTCAAACTCTTGGGCTTAAGTGATTCTCTTGCCTCTGCCTCCCAAGTAGCTTGGACTACAGGTGCCCACAACAATGCCCAGCTATTTTTTTTTTTTTTTGTAGTTGTCCTTGTTGTTTGGCAGGTCCAGGCTGAGTTCAAACCCACCAGCCACGGTGCATGTGGCCAGTGCCCTAGCTGCTGAGCTATAGGCACCGAGCCAAAGGGGGTGCATCTTAAATAATCTTAAATGAAAGAAGAGTCCACCAAGCCTGGGGAATAGAATGAGAAACTTCTTTCCTAAGAGAGTCTGAAACTTAACTGTCTTTTCTTATACATATGAAAAAGTCATCCCTACGTGAATTGTTTATTTGTATACACATAGCATGTTTCGTGACAGGTTAGGTGAAAATGGAAAATGGAAATGCTGAGAATCTGCCAGATATGTTTGTTAAACAGTAAAGTGATTTCTATGATAATGAATGCACGCTTACCGAGCTGTGAAAATTTTGAGTAAGATGAATTACCAAGTACCTTGGTGCATTTAACAACCCTGGGATGTTACCAGGCCCGGGAAGTTAAATTTCATTCTGCACATCGAACATCCAGCCAAGCACCTAAAGAATGTGGAACGAAAGCTAAGGGAGCCACACATCTTTAGAAAAATCCCCCAACTTGACCAACAACATGTGCTTGCTTGATTCCTCAAGTTTCAGCAGGCTGCGAGCCAAATTTTCTGAATTCATTTCATACCTGTGACAGCTTCCAAAACTAATAGTGTTTGTTTTTATTTGCTACACAGTAGTCACGGATGATATTATGACAAGAATAAGAAGATGGGGGGAAAGCCAGAAATGGACAGGGCAGCTGTTGGAAGTCAAAGGAGGAATTTGGCCAAACTCGTAGGCTCCTGCTCTAATGATGGGAAGATGGGAAAGGGTGAGTGGGGTTCCAGCAGGTGCACAGAACTGTGCTTGGTGCCGCGAAGGGCCCAAAGAATTCTAAGGGTCTGTGTGTACCTGTGTGGGCCCTTTAAAAATTGTGAGGAGTCACTGTGAAAGCAGACAGTCGGTTTCAGGTTCTAATCCTGTCACATCACATATGACACTGGGCATGGTACTTAACTTCTTTGACCATCAGTGTCCTCACACACAGGATGGTGCTTCTACATTGTAACCAAAGGGTTACTGCAGGATTCAACACAGGCAAAAGACCTTAGCAGAGTTGCATGGTACAGAGTTCCCACACATTAAAAGTTGGCTAGTGTTTTGTCGTGATGACAACTGGCACTACAGAAAAGACTGAATTACAGGCGGTGCCCACGCCATGGCCTTATTATCCACATAAATCACAATATCTGGCCCAAATCATTCCCTTTAATTGTGTTGTCAGGGCACTTCCGATGGAGAGTCTCTGGTGTGTACAAAATAGGATATGGCCTGATGGGGGTTTGTATTCTGGGAGCCAAGTGCCATGTTCTGCCCTTGGAAAGCGTGTTAACTAATGGCTTTCGGAGGAGTTTAGAATGTAACTGAATAGGAGGGGCATCATCAGAGCCCCCAAATCCACATCCTAAATGGTTTAGAGCGGAACATGATCATAATAGTCATTCGGTCTAAATAGCTTATTTTATGGAAGAAGAAATCTGCTTGCCTTAACTCAGGCTGCTCAGATTGCCAGCAGGAGTGGTGCCTAGGGAGAGGTTGGCTTGAGTCACTTGTCTTTTAGAAAAGTTCTTCCATTGTCTGAAGGCAGAGCAGAGGATTTAGTAGAGGGTGAGCTTCTTGCAGGGGTTGAGCTGTTCCCCTGAGGAAGTGCAGCTGCGCATAGCCAGATGCTTATGATACACTTATGCCTAGAGGTGGAGGGATGGAAGAGATGACTTTCCTAGGATGCTGCTGGTAATACGGAGGCCCAGGATTTAAACACAGGTGCATGTACACACACACATGCGTGCAGAAGCAAAGGAAAGGTTCTTCAAGAGCATTGAGGAGAACAAGCAAGCTTGGCATTTCTCTTGGGATTGAGAAGCATATAAAACCCATCATCTTGAGCTGGAGCCTCTCTGGATATCCTCTGCTTCATGGAAACAAATTATGTCAAAAATCTCCCTTACTTTATGTCTCTGAGTAATTCACTGGCTCTAGTTGGCTTTGAGAGTGTGGTGACTGCAGAGCCTGTGGGTAAGCAAGCACACAAAGGAACACGACCTTTTATGATGAGATGTAATTGCAAGGTGACTCCAATTTTTAACAACCCCCAGAGCATTTGCAATCAGGGAGCTCATCTACTGATAATAGTTATAAGATCAAATATCACCCAAGGATGAGTGAAGCACCATGGTGATGACAAATGGAGGCCATGGCCTTTTCCCAGCCATGACACCCAAATAATAATAATAATGGTTTACGTATTCCAAGAGCCAGGTACTATTCTAAAGTTTGTGTACACGAACTCATTGTATCTTTACAACAACCCTATAAGGCAGGTGCTGTTGTAATCTCCATTTTGTAAATGTGGAAGCCAAGGCACCGAGAGATCGAAAAACGTATCCAAGTTCACACAGCTAGAACAGGGTGAAGCCATCCGGCCCCATGATGACGACACATTGGACACACTGGTTTCCTTCTGCTTTTTCAACCACCTGGGTTTTTATTTGGCTTGCATCCTTTCCCATACACATCTTATGGGTCCCCTTAGGCGGAACCATATGAAATTACTCAAGGTCAAAAATCATTGACTATCAGCAATTTCTTATGGATCAATCTACTAGTCCATAGTCCAGCTGTTCTGCCTAGTTAATTAACTTAATTAGGACAATCAGAATTCTATTTCCCTGGTCATAGTCATCTGTTGAGATGGACCATATGTAACCAAAGTAGTCCCATTCAGGATGAATCTCAGGACTCTCACCTGGAATGTTAGAATGGAAGTTGTCATACATAAGGTATAAGGTCTAGTACTCCCACAGTTATACTAAGGATAGCTAAAAAATGGAACCTATACATGGAATTTCCATCCCTATCCAGAGCCAAGAGAATCACAGGCATTGAGCCAGGGCTGTGGATGAACCACACCTGGTTACTGGTCTCCTTAGATTTTCACGGAGATGAGTCAATTGACCTTCTTTTTGGTTTAGTGCAATTGAGTTGGGTTTTTCCTTATTCTCAGTCACAGATCAGCCAATCTTGAGTGGAGAGAGACAAAAGGAGATTTGAAGTTTGCAACTGACATGAGTGACTGGGAAGGAAGAAATGTACAATGACCTTTTATACCCCTGTCCTGTGACTCTTAAGCCCACGTAGTGCTGGGACAAGCCTGGCTTTGTTACACAACCTACTTTCCCTTTTTACCTGCATTCCTTTCAACTTCATCTCTTACGTCTCCAAAGAAGCGACTGCATGTCAAGGGAGCACAGAGAACTGAAGTGTGCCTTTTTACTGGAGTCAGGTCCCTTCTAAAGTGAAATGGAGGAGGTGTAGGCAAAAGAGCTGGAAGGCTAGGTAGTGTAGGACAGTAGACACTGAAGTTTTTACATTTAAAAAGGGCTTATTCACATCATTGTGATTATGATTGAGGGGCTGAAAACAATCTAGTGCCAATGTCTTCTGGGTAGATACCTAGTAATGGGATTGCAGGATCAAAGGGAAGGTCTACTTTTAGCTCTTTGAGAATTCTCCATACTTCTTTCCAAAAAGGTTATGTTAGTTTGCAATCCCACCAGCAGTGTGTAAGTGCTCCCTTTTCTCCACACTCTCACCAGCATCTGCTGCTTTGGGATTTGTGATGTAGACTATTCTCACTGGGGTTAGGTGATATCTCAAGGTGGTTTTGATTTGCAGTCCTCTGATGCTTAGGGACAGTGAGCATTTTTTCATGTATTTGTTGGCCATTCACCATGAATGGATTAATAAACGGTGGTATATGTATACTATGGAATACTATTCAGTCATAAAAAGGATGGAGGCTTTACATCTTTTGTATTTACCTGGATGGAGTTGAAGAACATTCTCCTTAGTAAACTATCTTGAGAATGGAAAAACGGCACCACATGTACTCAATACTACTTTGAATCTAGTAGGTGAACAACTACAGACCCACACAAGAGGAAAAACACAATTAAATTCAAGAAGAGGGGTGAAGGGAATAGGGGAAGGGGCTCAGTAAGTTCCTACTTAATGGATACAATGTAGGGGTACATGGCACACTTCCTGGCTAAAGGACTCAAATGCAACTTGGAATTTTCCTACCAAATGCAAACAAAGTAACCTAAAGTATATGCCCTTATTTTCATCCAAAATTTAAACAAAAAAGAATTTTTTTAAAAGAGGGCTTATTTAGGAAAGACAGAAAGTGAGGAGCAGAAGGCAGTATTCTGGTCTCTGTTATGTTCTCACCTTGGAATTTATGGTAGGTCATTTCCATGTAATATATTTCCATATGGAATTAGCAACCACCTACGTTTCCCTCCAATTTATGGGGATGCAATGAGGATTAGTGAGGATAACATCAGTACTCTGGTTACCCCATAAAAGGTAGAATTGTTGGTTGCCTACCCAATATCCATCCCGTCCTCCCTATTTCTTCCTAATAGAATCCTGATTTTGTACAGAAATCCCTGGCGGCTACGAGTTAGAACGTTTCACAGCACAGAGCACACCCTGGGCAGGGCCTTTATATGAGCTAAAGGAAGCCAAAGCCAAATTCTAAGTTGGAAATGATTGTCCCAATTGCTTAAGGGCATTACTTTGGTGGTAACCGATGATTGCTATGTCTAGGAAAATAAAGATTGTATATTTCAGTGGTAATATGAGAATGTTCTTTGATCATAAGTGATTTAATTATAGGCTCAAGGTCCTTAGATTATGAAGGGAAGCCTTTCAATGTTATTCTACTGCAAGGGTGTCAGAAACCACATGCCATTCAAAATGGGACTGGTTCCCAGAGAGATTTTATTTCTGGTCATGGGTGGGGATGGGAAATTAGGGGAAAAAATCTCCTGGAATTTATTGACTTCAATTAATTTATGACCAATCAGAGCGTGGCAGGCTGAGGGTTTAAGCTGAGAAGCAAAAGAGCTGAGCCCCCCGAGATGGTTTCCATTCTCACTCTACTGCAAACCTCCCCCCCCACATATGCACACACATAGTCCTTAAGATAGGTTTCTTTTCTGTGCAGTGGGGAACATCTATGTCTCACTTCAGGTGACTACACTGGCTTTCCTATCTGTTCACCCTTTAGAAATTTCCTCCTAGGACTGCAGTGAGGTTGCAAGAAGTGGACATTGTCACCAATTGCAGATCTGGAGGGGAATAAGTGAACTGGTCAAGAATGGCCTGGGGAGCAGGTGGAAACCCCCAGGCATGGCATCTGGTGGCTATGGCAGCTGATGGCCATGGCAGCTGGCATTTAGAGAAGGTCCCAGATCCTCTGAGTTGCATATAGCAGTGTAGGACACTGGGCCTTCTAGCTGCAGTGGAACAGCCTGGAGGCGAGTAGGAAGGAGAGGAGATAATGTTTGGGCTCCTCCTTGCGGGGTGCAGGTCCACTACTCCAAGACACAAGGCACATAGAAGTTTTTGCAGGCAGTCAGACAAAAAGGAACTTCAAGGGAAGCTTTTGAAGCTAAGAAGAAATTCAGCAGGCTGTGTGAGAAGACACAAGGAATGGAGCTTGGGAAGTCCCACCCATATGGGCTTGAAGATAGCAGGGAGTCTCAAATTTTGAGAGCGTTGTCTGACTTTTAACATCTCTTGAAATTTCTGATTCCAGTGCTGTATGTGAGCCATTCACCACTTAGGTCTTGGGTCTGAGCTGCACGATGAGGCTTGGGAATGCTGTGGGACTAACTGTGCATTACTTGATTCCAGTCAAAAGTGATATTCATGCACTCAACATGTGTTACTCAGATGTCAGGAACGTCTGTCTGTAATATAAATTCTTTCAAGACAACATTGATGGGAGACATCAGCACTTTACATATCAAGGTGGCCTCAACTTCCTAACAAGGCATTTGGGCCACTCTTGGGCCTGGGTCAGGCATAAGAAGTGGGCTCTACAGTAAACACTGACTCCCTCCACCTGGGAAGACAGAAATTGCTGAAGTCCAGAGGTGGCCAGGAAACCATCATACCAATGACAATGACAACTAGCTTTTCACCAGGGCTTACGTTGTGCCTGGTAGTGTACAGGAGACTTATGCATGCTGTCTGACTTAGTTCTCACAGCTCCCTTATGGAGTAGAGGGTCAGATAGTTGAATAAACTTTCCAGCCTCACACAACCAAGTAGAGGCAGAACCAAAAGCCAAACCCAGATCTGTGTGACCCTACCGCCAATGTCACTCTACAATGGACCCTACAACTCACTCTGCACCAGGCTGGGCAAGAAGGCTTCTTTGCCCCATGTGACATTTAATACCTAGCTTAGGTGAGATGAAAGGGAGTCGCCTAAAATTCATTCATAGGGCAAAGGAGGTCTCGAAGCCCCTGTGGGCCTGGTGCTTCCAAAAGTTCCCATCTTGCCACAGAGCGGTTTTGGAGAGGGTGACCCCTTTTCCTGCTGGGCTTGCACGCACAACATCCTGCAGAATGAGGTGTCACTATCTGTGAGACAGGCTGGGGTGTCTTTGAGCCATCTCCAGTTCCGGTGGGGAGGCTTTGCACCTCCCTACGGGACTGTGTTTTCTCAGCCAGTGATCAGTCACCCAGGCCAGACAAAGTGGCCTCTGAGAGTTGCCAATAAGATAAGAAATTGCTATCAAATTTCACCATGGAAATTCTTTCTCCCTTTTTTCACTCTAGGATTGATTCATCTTGAATTTCAAGATAGGAAAAGGTGGGGGTCACAAGGAAATTTATAGGGCCACTTCCCAGAGCAATTTCCAGTGTTTAGCCATAAATATTTTCAAGAGGGATCAAAGCCGTTACTCGAACACTAAACTCCCTGCACTTAGATGGGCCCTGGGAGCAGAGACATGGGGCCAGGAGGGAGTGTGGGAAGACCCCGAAGACTAATCTGACAGGGACAGCCACTGAGCTTCCTGCCTGGCCCAGGGAGGAGGGAGGGACGGGAGGAGAGAGGTGGCTGCTATTGAAAGTGCTGAGCACCCCCACCCCCCAATTTGTACGTTCTGTTCCTTCCGGGCTAGGCCCAGATCTATGACAATTGCTCCTCCTTTCTCCAGCAGTGAGCAACAAAGGAAAGACATTCTAAGAGCCCATGAAATGTTTTTATTGAAACTCTGTTCTCCAGAGAGAGATTGAGGAAGCGATTGAAGCAACCTTATTACAAAATAAAAATATATCCTCCTACTCCATGACAGGAAATTCGAGAGAGACAAGCCCATAAAAAAAGCACTAAAAAAAAAAAAAAAAGTTTGCAAAAGGACTGAAACAAAGAAGAGACCTTAAATAATTATTGCAAGAGAAGCAAAAAAAAAAAAAAAAAATGGCATGAGGCTCAAAAGGATCTTAAAAAAAACGTCATATGGCCTCAGGCGGGACCTTCTTAGAGATATTACGCATTATATTTCAAGTTTTCTAATTAAAAAGATCAATCAAGCTATGTATCATAGCTGGGAGGGGAATTCCCTATCTTTAAGATTATATGAACGGTCCTGATTTTTGTACTGTTGACAGTATTATGAGGGCATCTGACAGCGCTACCAGAAAGATGTCAGGAGCTTCACTTTCTGTGTGCATAATACTTGCTATATTATACCATAATTTAATGGCATTTAAATACAGCTGCTCATTAATGACGCTGATTAGAAAATAGACACCATCTAATATTGCTGCATTTCCAAACTATCTACCACCGCCACCCTCCACCCCCGGCTGGGCTGAATATTCTGCAAGCACCGAGCTCTGTTTTAGGGAAGTTTTTTCAGTTCTGCTTGGCTTTGACATGGGTCATTGATAGGTAATCTCTGACTATGCCCTGCAGGTATTTTAGGACTCTCTCGGATTTAGGATTTTTCGTAGCATAACCACCTCCTGTATGTTAACATACAGCAGCTCGAGGATCCACCCTAGAGTTGGCGGACTAGGCGCAAACACTTAGAATACCAGCGTGCAGCCACCGGAGCCTTTCATCCGAAGAGCTCGTTTACTTTCCACTAGACAGTTCTCCTCCTGGGTTTGGTTCCCTTCTTTGGCTCAAGGAGTAATACCAGGTCACATTCCCTCCTGTGAGGGTCAAGGGTGGATTTAGGGGGGGGCTCTCTCCTTCATGAGCTCTGTGAAGCCACCTGCTGGAAAGGGAACTTGTGTCTTTGTTCACTTTAAATATTGCTCAGGCGCAGTGGCCATGGGGAAGGCAGAGTACAAAGCTTGTCCCCTTCTTGTGTAGCTTGGGGTTTGGCAGGGAGTGGGAATGAGGAAGGGTGAGTAGGCTGGGGCTGGGGAAGGGGTGGGTATGTGGGAGCTTCCTTTGTGTATATAGGCAAGCAAGTTGGACCCAGAATGGCACGTGGTGGGAGGGGGATGACAGGTCTCCGAGACTTGATATCTTGTCTCATCTCCTACTTCTAACTGCTGCAGGATCCCAATCACGTCCCCCAAAACGTGCCTGCACGTGTGGCAGCTAACTGGTGGCATCTGCACTATTTAGATACAGAGCCCAGAAGGTTTGCAAATTCCCCAAATCTCAAAAACCACTATAGAATAAACACAGAATCTGAGCAATACTTTATCCAAATGACTTAATTTCTCTCCTGAGGAGCTTTGAGGAGAAATAAGGTTACATACAAATCAAGGTAGTAAGCAGTATTATTCCTCCAGGCATGCATTTGAGTCAAAAGAGCCTGAATTTTAAAAATAAAAAATGCTGTCTTGCTTAATATATTCACTCTTCTAACAAGCCACCAAACGGCTCTTGTACTCTCCCCAGCCAGTGGACATATATCTTGTTGAGACACAGGCGTCCAAAGTCAGGATATTGTCTAGGAAACCTGAGCCCGCAGCCTGTGCAGGAGCCGCCATCCCTGCATAATTCCTTCCAGAGGAACAGAACCCCAGGCTCAAGGCAGCAGCGCAGAGTCCCCAAAGGACACATTGCCATTTATTTGCGGTGTGATTATTTTCCATTACACACTGTGCAAGGGGTGTTTTTGAATGCTATCTTCCTTTCTTTTCATGTCCCTTCATTTACCGCACCCCAAGAGACAGTCAAAATCTCCAGGCCGCACTCTGTAATAAAAACTCAGCAAGTTTGAAGGCTACAGCATGAAGCTTCCCAGACGGCCAGGAAGTTCTGCTGACGATACTAAAATTCAGGAGCTTCATCCAGCATCCCCGGCAGGTGTGTTTATTCATTGAAGGGGAAGCTGGAAATGTTTCCTTTGAGGCTGGCTTCTCTTCTTCCTGTGGGCTGAGCATTGGTGCATTTTCCTCCTTGACTGCTTCGATCTCTGCCTTTGCCACTTCTGGACCTCAGACGGGTTTCTGGGCCTTTGTTTGGGTTCTGGAGGCTACTGTCCTCAGGACTTTTTGCACTCTGCCAGGCTCGGGAAGAGCCCCCTCAGCAGGGATGTGGGAACTTGATGAACTGTACTCCATAATCAGGATCTTGGGCTACAGAGAACTTTTCTCAACTGTCCCTCAGGGCATAGTGACAGGAGACAGTCACAGTTGACCCCTGCTCTGTAAACGTGAGGCGGCTCCCTCTAAATCAGGGATTTGCATTTGGTGTGCTGCGAACAGTTTTAAAGATTATTAATTAAATTATTTTCAAAGGAAGTTCAAAGCACAGTAAGTATATTCTTTCTTTTACTCTTTTTTTTTTTTTTGATCAACATAATTTAAGTGTGGCTGGAAGTTTAACTATAGGTTCAAGCATGCCGTAAAAAGGTTGAGAAACACTGCTCTAAATGAACTCACAGCAAAATAACAGGTTTCCCCACCAAAATAGATGCACAGGCCTGATCTCAGATGAAGTGGCCCAGAGATTTACGCTATGAAACCTTGCATCCTGCTGGGTATTTGCCCCTATTCCTAGGAATTTCTAAACTCTTGAGTCAGGATCATTTGGGTACATTTTGGAAAATGCCTCAGTTGTGGGGCAGCACCTGTGGCTCAGGGAGTAGAGTGCCGGCCCCCTATACTGAGGATGGTGAGTTTGGCCCCGGCCAAACTGCAACAACAACAACAACAACAAAAATGCCTCAGTTGCATCAATATCAATGGTTCTCAAAACCTCCAGCATCAGAATCACCTGGAGGGCTTGTTCCAAATGGCTGGCTGGGCTCCTCCTGAGCTTCCCCTTGAGTAAGTCTTGGGTGAGGCCCAACCAGTTGCTGGCTGTACTGGGTTGGATACTATCTCCTCCTGCTTAATCCCTTTGGGCTGCCATAACAAAATACCATAGACTGGGTGACATGTAGGCAACAGAATTTTTTTTCTCACGATCTTGGAAGCTTGGGAGTCTCAGATCAAGTCACCAGCAGATCTGTTGTCTGGCGATGGCCTCCTTCCTCATAAACCTTTTTACATAACCCCACATGGAGGAAGGGACAAGAGATCTCTCTGGGATCTCTTTTATAAGGGCACTAATCGCATTCACAAGGGCTTCACCCTCACAACCTTCCAAACCCACAATCTTTTAATACAATCATCTTGGCAGCTTTGATTTCAGTGTATAAATTTTGAGGTGATGCAAATATTCAGACCACAGCACTCCCCAAATTCAAGTCCTTCCTGGGATTTTATAATGGAAACTTACTTGAGAATAGGATTGTTGCAGGCGTAATTAGTTAAGATGAGGCCCTTCTGGAATAGGGTGGGTTCTTAAGCCAATCTGACTGGCATCGTTATCTGCAGAGACCCAGAGAGAGGCACAGGAGAGAAAGCTATGTGATAACAGAGGTAGAGATGGAAATGATACATCTGCAAATCAAGGATGCCAGTGATTTCTGGTAACACCACAAAGACCAAGGCATGGGATAGATCCTTTCTTCATGCCTTCAGAGAGAGGATGCCCTTGCTGACACTTTTGCCTTGCTGACATTTTGGACTTCTTGCCTCCAGGGTTGTGAGAGAATACATTTCTGTTGTTTCAAGCCACTAGTAATTTGTTATGGCAGCCCTAGGAAATAAATAATAAACTGAGACACTGATATTGGTGGTTCTGGCCCTGCAATTTGAGAGCCACTGATCAAAATTAATTAGATCATCTCCCTCCTATTTCTCTTTATAATGTCCATGATAAATTTTCTTTCTGGAATAATTCCCACTCGCATCTGCCAGCACATGCTTAATTCCCTAAGAAGATTTTTCACTAGCTCCTGGTTTCTTAATACTTCCCTGATTCTTGTTCCTGATCTTTTTACCCCCATATTATCCATGGGGACTCTTTCCACCTATCTCGCGGTAGACTAGGACCTTTGATCCCCCATCCTGACAGAGAATTGTTACTCCATGTGGGTGGATTTCATGCAGTCTAGTGGAGGGAAGACACAGGTAGCAGGAAGCCATTGCCAGAGCCATCAGGGAGCTGGAGAGATGGAGTGGGAGCGAGGGAATTTTGGCTTCCGGAAGACAAGCATTAAGAGGGATTTATCTGCCTTCAAATATATGAAGTGTTGCTGTGCATGAGATGCAGACAGTTTTCTTTCTATCCCCTCCGAGAGTAGCCCACAGGAAGCCTGGCTTAGGAAGGAGAACTCTGAGTGGACAGAAAGAATTTTTGAGGTTGAAGGGTTTAAGTCCCTGGAATGTCAAGGGAGATGTTCAAGGAAGAGGAGACACCTCTTGATTAAATTTGATTTAGATGGGGCCCTTCCTGAAGCCAGGCAAAAGGAGATAGACTTTGGAGGTGCTCTGTGCTTTTCTAGTCTACAAACTCACAAAAAAGGAAAACTGCCCACTTAAGAAAATTAACTCAAACAGGAGAAATGCCCCTCTCTTGATATATTTGTGATCTTAGGAAATCTGCCTATACTTCTCTTATATTTTAATGGACTGCCTAGACAACACCCCCTGTTGTCTAAGGAGTGACATTAGGTGGAAGGTTTCTCAATCCCTCTGGTGTTATCTGGTCCCATTTACTCACCTGTGAGAGGACAAAGCTCTGCACATTTGTTTTCTGTTGCGGCATACCCAATTATCACAAGCTGAGCAGCTTACAACAGGGCATGCTTATTATCCCATAGGATTCATAGGTTAGAAGTTTGGGTGCCACTTAACCGGGTCCTGAACTCATGGTCTCACAAAGCTGCTGTCAGAGTGTCAGAGGCCTGGGTTCCTTTCTGGAGTTTCGATCCTCTTCCAAACTCACATAATTGTCAGCAGACTTCACTTCCTTTTAGCTGTAGGCCTGAGGGCCCCACCTGTCACTGGCTGTCACCTGGGGGCTACTGTCAGCATCTGGAAGCTGCCTGTGGCCCTCAGATCCTCTCACAACCTGGCAGCTCACTTCGTCAAGCCAGCAGGAGCTCTCCCTCTGTGATATGATCATGGCGGTGGCACCCATCACTTTCTGCTACTCTCTTTTGGCTGGAAGCCCATCACAGGTTTTGCCCACCCCCAAAAGGAGGGGATTAGATGTGGGCGTGGCTCACTGGGGCCATGGCGGTCTGCCTGCCACAGCAGGGGAGGAAAGGGGCTGCACTGCTCTTCCCCCAAGACCCAGCTGCCAGGGAGGGCTGGATCAAAAGTTTATGCTTTATTTGGGATTTACCTGATGAAATAAGCCCAGAAAGGGCATTCGAAATGGAGTACAGACAGTGTGAATGGCCTTAGTTTTATATGCCACTTGTGCTCTGAAGCTCAATTAGGCAGTCAGGTGTTGGAATTTAAGTTCTTTAATGAAGGAATGAAGGACAACATGTTAAAATCAGTGGTTTTCTACCCTTTGTTTCTAGGCAGGGGAGTGTAGAGGATAGACCTTGGAGCCAGCCTGCCTGGGCTCAGATCCTGACTGGGACATTAACTGTGCACTCTTGGGCCAGCCAGAGAGCATCTCTGCACCCACTTTCCTCATTTATAAATGGTGGTAATCGTAGCACTTACCTCATGGAGTGGGGATAAGGATGAAATTAGTTAATACGTGCGAAGCACTTAGAATAACACCTGGCATCTCATCAACACTTAGTGTTTGCTATTACTCAGGTTAGGACAGCAGACGTCACATGCCATTCATGTGCGTGGCACTCCCACGGGCCTAGTTAGGATTCGGGGCAATTTCTGGCTGGTAGCTATGGCTCTGCTCCTTTCTCATTCTCTCAGGGAAGTGTTTCAGAATGAAAAGACAAGTGACATGATGGTAGGGGTAAGTTTGAATGAGGTCTGACTTTTTAAAATTAAATTATCTATAAATTTCAGTTTCCCTAAGTAGTAATAGTAATAATGACAACTGAAATTCACTGGGCATTTACTGTCTTCTGGGCCATCTATGGAGTGATGGACCTGACTCCCTCTTGGTCTTCATAGCACCTTGTAGAGTAGCTACTGTGGTCTCTCTTTTACAGAAAAGGAGCTTGAGGCTTAGAAATCATTTGCTTAACCCAGCTGGGCAGTGGTGAGGTCCAAGTAGGAAGGAGCTGGACTCCAGGACCCCCTTCTTATTATCCATTCTGCACCATTTTCCCATTTTATTGCTGACAACTCATCTTTCAACATACATGTTGAGATATTACAGTCAAAAAATGCTAATATGAATGACTCGAAAGGAAAAAGAAACTTCAGGCTCTTGTTTGATTGCTTCTGTGGGTGGGGATTGTAATTGCAGGAGAGAAATGACTCTGGAGAGATGTGGACCAGATGAGCACCTCTTGGGCATCACTGCTCACTATTCTTTCATTTAATCCACCACCACCACCAAAAAACCAAAACCAAAACCAAACAAACAAAAAACCCCCAAATACCTACTGTGGAGGGCTACTATTATCTTCCTCTTGCAAATAAAGACATTGACGCTCAAATGTCACTAAGGAGAAGCTGAGGTCAGGCCCTGAAGCCTGCACTGCTTCCACTGCACAAGGTTGTCTGAACGGTGAGCCGTGGAAGAGAAAGGGTCTAACAGGGCACAAATTACTGGGACAGGCAGCAGGGGGCCCATTAGCGCTGCCCAGCTTGGTTGCAGTTCTGTCGGGTTTGTTGTCAAAGGGCATTGCAAAGCCCGATTCTGCCAGGGACCTCCGCTGTAGTGCAGGCACATGGATCAAACACCTTCAGCATCAGCTTTTCCACTTTTTTAAAATAAAACTTGCTCCTTTGAAGGACAAGGTGAGATAACTTTTGACAGTCCTGGGAAGATGCAGTAAAATTTTTTGCTTTCCAGCTGCAGGCAGAGAGGGAGAGGCAAGCACTGTCTGGGAGAGAGTCCTGTCCCTTTGGATAAGAACACAGTCCAATCCTGGGGCCCCAGGTGCACTCAGGAGTACTGCTGTAATGTTTTCTCAGTTCACTCTGAGAACTTAGGCAATTAGTGGGTCAATAGGAAACTTCCAGATAAACAGAAGTATTTCAAACACATGATGGAGAAATGAGAAGCACAGCCCGGGGGATCGGCATTGGGGGTGGGGGACCCAGGAAATGGCTTCTTGCCATTGCCAGTTTCAAATGGCAAAAGCTGACAGAATGGATTTGGAATCTCATATGCCTGGTTCAATTTCTGCCTCAACAACTTAGCCTTAAAATTGGATAAAATGTCCGTGAGCCTTGGATTTCTTGGTTCTGAGATGGACATAATAACATCAACCTATAGGGTTTTTGAAATGACTGACTTAGGCACTGCTACATTTTAATGCTTGTTTCCTCCAAAACCATATTCAGACTTAACCCCAATGTGGCAGTATTGATAGGTGGGGACTTTAAGAGGTGACTGGGCTATGAGAGCTCGGCCTCATTTATGGATCAATCCATTCATGGGTTAATAGATTAGCAGGTTACCATAGGAGGGGACTAGTGGCCCTATGTGTATAAGAAGAGGAGGGGAGACCCAAGCTAGCATGCTCAGCCCCCTGACCATGTGACGCCCTGTACCACTTCTAGACTCTACAGAGAATCTTCATCAGCAGGAGGGCTCTCACCAGCAGAGGCCCCTAGACCTTGGACTTCTCAGCCTCCTTAACTGCAAGAAATAAATCCCTTTTCTTTATAAATTACCTGGCTTCAGGTATTCTGTTTTAAGCACCAGAGAAGGAACTAAGACAGGCAGTGATTGAATCAGCACAGCGTATGGCTGCTGTAAATTGCTTGTCAGGGGTTTCTGGTGCTGCTGTTTCTACTGCTCTGCTGTATTATCACCATTAAAAGAAGAGTGAAGCCTGAAGAAAGAACAGCCAGGTTAGTGTAAATACTGCTTATAGAGTTCTTCTGAAATGGGCCTCACCCTTGGATTCCAGGATGCAGGAGACTCAGGAGTCCTGGCACCATGTCCAAGATGTTTTGTCTAGATTTCTAGCATTGGAAAGAGCATGGTGTAAAAAGACAATTCTAATGGGCTTATGAGAGAGTTTATGTGCCATCTCTCACACAGGCGGTGGAAGTCAGCAACAATGACATCAGTCTTGGAAATGGGGTGGAGATGGAGGTGGGGAGGTTCCTTTCCCACACATATGTCAACAGCCCTGCAAGAGGACTAGACATAAACGTAGGGGTTGAGGTACATATCAGGGAGGTAGGTTTGGTGCATGTAGCCTTAGGTAATCCATTTAGCTTCTCCTTGCCTTGACTTTCTCATCTGTAAAATGGGAGGAGAGGGTTCTAACAGTGCACACCGCACAGCCTTCTGTGATGGTGTGAAGAGACAGCACACATATGAAGGCCTTAGCAACACTCGTTACACAGCGAGCCCTAAAAATATTAACTGTTAGCTACCCCTGTTGTTCAGAGGAAACATTCAGCCAACGTAAACTATCAGACAAATACAAAAGTAAAAGGTAGTAAATCTGCTTCCAGATTTGTGATTCCACCTCCTGTCCTTCTAGGAGTTAAAATTCTTTCCATGTTCAGTCCTATGTATCTATCCATAGTGTTATTGAAACATATATTATCATAAAAGTCCAAAAAAGGTGTTTTTAAGGTGCCTGCCCACGTTTTCCATCTCTGGGGAGCATAAGGATTTTGCCTGATGTTAGGGGGAATTTTAGGACTAGCTGTTAAAGTCAGTTGCCTTTCAAGATCATAATTATATGAAAAGGCCCCATCTGAACAACCAGGAATCGCAGTACACAAAGCACATTCCCCAGAACTGAAAATTATTAGTTTCCGATTCCTCTAGACCCCTAAATGTTTGAAATCTGATGTATAGCTGAAAACTAAGTTCAAAAGCTAGTATCAGAAGAAATAAGTGTATTCTGAAAAAAATGAGTTGATTTCATCTGTCTGGAAAAAGCATTTTAGTTGCAAAAAGTTGGACTTTTACAGAAAGCCAGTTTTTGTAGGAGTAGGAAGGAAAAGCCAAAAGGCAGGTCAGCTCATGGCTTGAGATAAGTCTGCTGGAGACTGCAGGCAGCTGGAGCTTATCAGCTAGAGAGAAAGACAGACATGGTTGCCCCTGGCTTTCGGCTGTGTGCAATAAAGTCAGTTGATCGGTTTCTTTCTCCTGGGGCATGAGTAGGGGGAACTACCCCTTCTCCATGTTGCTCTGCCTCCCCACGACACCCTACACCCAACACAATTAAAACAGGCACAGGATCGCCTATGAAATGTGACATCAAGGCTGCAAAACTCACCAGGGACCACCAGTTTCAAAACTCTGGTCAAGCTCTCCAATAAGCGCTATGTCTCTTTGCTGTTGAATATCCACATTCCCAGTGGGTCAGCTTGGGTTTGCCTAAACTCTAGCCTCATCAGAAAATTTTCTTATAGGAAAAACGAGCCAAAGGATGTCTATGTTGGCAGGCTGTTCCCTCAGGGGGTTAAGGCAGTAGTTCCACCTGCCTCCAAAAATAGTTCAAGAACAAAGTCACCCAGGAGTGATATTGTTGGACTATTGCTTCTACTGCTACTTGATTGCTCTATTTCTTTTTTCTTAAAATTTAAAGCAATAGGATTTCGTAAGAAATCTCCCATTTAGGAAAAATGTGGAAAGGTAGAGGGGGGATAGAACACAAAAGGACTCACAGGAGGGACTGGGAAGGACCCTTATGAGGAGCTAGCACATGGCATGAAGCAGCCTGGCCCAGTCTGCAAAAGACACTTTCCCAGGGTGGGGCAGTTTACATCACAGGCACCTGCTACTGACCAGATGTGGCAGCCATGGCCCCTCTACCAGCAGCAGCTAAGAAGGCCTCATATCCCTTCTGCTCCTTTGATCCCCGGCTCACATTCTGCCCAACTCTGTTGCAAAAATGAAGGAAAAAAATTAAAAAGGGAAAAAAGAAAAGGTCTATGGGTTAGAAATGTATTCCGCTGTAACTGAAAGATTCTCTGATAGTTGCTTAAACAAATGGGGCTCATTTTTCGTACAATGTAGTAAGTTTGGAAAGAGCTACCTCCTGACTCTGGTCCCTGGCTGAGGTTTTGTGATGCTCTTGGCTTTGCCAACATGCTCTCACACCTGAAGATCATAAGGTGCTGCTGTAGAAGTAGAGATCAAGTCTGTTTTTGAGGCACAAAGAAATGGGAAGAGGCCAGGGAGATACCCGGCCCTGTGGTCAGCACAGCAAAACTTTCCCCAAACCACCAGAGCTCTGTTGATATCTCATAGACCAACACTAAGTCCTCTGGCTTTCCTTAGCCACAGGAAGCTGGGAACATGGTGACAAGGGAGAGAAGACTAGATACTGGACTTAAATCAGTGACATTCAGCCCAGAAGGCAGTGTGGAATCTATCCTCTCTTTATTATTATTATTATTATTTTGAGACAGAATCTCACTATGTTGCCCTTGGTAGAGTGCTGTGGCATCACAGCTCACAGCAACTTCTAACTCTTGGGCTTAAGTGATTCTCTTGCCTAAGCTCTCAAGTAGCAGGGACTACAGGCGCCTACCACAATGCCTGGGTATTTTTTTGTTACAGTTGTCATTGTTGTTTAGCAGGCCCCGGTGGGGTTCGAACCCGCCTGCCTCAGTGTACGTAGCCAGCGCCCTAATCACTGAGCAATAGACGCCGAGCCTGGAATCTCAACAAGAGCTTCCTGGCCCATGTATCCCTGAGATTCAGTTAGTAGACCTGGATGCAGCCCAGAAATACTGGTCTACATAGGAATATCTATTTTCCCAAGAAACTAAATGAGCATTAATCCTGTCAACAGTACAGATGAACATGGCCTTCATCAGAACATCTGATCCCCTTACCCTTCCTGGAATGAAGGAAGCTGAAGTGAAATGAGCCAGCAGTGCACACACTGTCCTGCAAGGTGATAGTATCTGGGGACTAGAGAAATAGCCTTTAGCCTTGCGTAGGGGGACACCAGGCTGTAGAAACTCAATTTAGGACCTGTGAATAGATGAGACACTGTCGGGCAGAGGTCTTCCCTTCTGTAAAAATCAGACAAATGAGCAGGAAGGACTCACTCTGACACGCCCCAACGAGTAGAGCCTCAGGGAGGGAGGGAGCTCTCAGGGGCACACAGCCGCTGCTTAGTTTCCACCTTCAGGCAGATGGCGTCTGTCCTTCCTTCTCCAAGGCTTCCCCTACAAGCCAAGTGCTGATGCTTCACTTGGTTATTTGGTGCGTTAAGCCACACCCAGGTGCTCCTCTTCCTCCTCCTCCACTTCTCTGGTACAGATGGAGTTAAACTCTGGGCTGATTCCGTGCCCAGAGCATATGTTCTTCTCTTTCTTGTCTGTGCTGGTGATAGAAGCTTTGTTCCCAGTGACCCGAGATTAAGTCCACATCGAAAGCAACAGCTCAGGGAGGTGCTGACCAAAGTCCGTGGCTCAAAGTTTAATAAAATATATTCTGGAAAGCAGGAGGAACCATACGTAAATGGTCTGGGAAGGATTTCAATTGTGTCTTATTCTGGATGAAGGAGTCTGTTGTCTCAGAAGGGGAACCCCCATTTCCAAAGCCATTTTCCCCCACAAATATTGATTTTTTCATAGTCAACAATCATTTACCAGGTAGGTACACACCTACTTCATTTTCCTTCTGGATGGGTGAGGGAGGGTACTGCCACTTGCTGACTGATCACCAGGCCCTGAGAAAAACTCAGTACATTCTTCTCTTATTAAACCCTATAGAGCTCTAGCTCGCTGAAGAAGACATTAGCATAGCTCCATTTTTTAGATCAGCATACTGAGGTTCAGGATGATAAAGTGACTTGAACTTCCTGTAGAGAGCAAATGACAGAGGACAGGTTTGAACCCTTGTCTTTCAGCCTTTGGTGCCCATACTGCCTTGGTTCTCTGCCTTGAAAAACAATGGATCAGGTTAAGAAAAAGATTTGAAGAGCTGTGAAGATGGCTGGCATTCTCAACGACAAGAGCTTTGTGGTCACATCCAAGTTCGGTTTGTGTTGCTGTTGTTTAATCTTATTTGATTGTAAAATCTATCAGTGTCAATTATTTTCCAAAATATAAGCTAAAAATGATCCGTGCCTGTACATAAGCATTGACGGCTGGGCTTTGTTTTGAGAAGACATTGAGAGAAAAAGACAAACTTATTAAACAATTAGTATAAGATTATGTTTATCATGAAGTGTTTTGGTTTATAAAAGAATTTCCTTTAAATAGCACTGGGCATTAGCCCCGTCTCTCTCCATCAATGTTAACTTGGCGGAATTAACTTAGAGGGTGATACCACGTCCTGCGGCCTGCTGCCTGGGTCCCCCAGCCCCGTCCCACTGGGCTGTGATGTAATGGACCTGAAGGTGTGGCCTGGGCATCAGCAGTTCCAAAGGCTCCCTGCATGGTCCGAACATACAGCCAGGCTTAAGGACGACTGCTTTGGATTGGTAAGGAAAGGAGGAGAGGAGGGGAAGTGAGGGCCATTAAGTTAAAGGGTTAGGAAGCACGGTATCCAGATTGCCAGTGATTGCTGGTTTGAAAACTGAAAATTCTATATTGTGGGAAACCCCCTCAGTCCTTGGCAAACTAAGATGGTTAATCACTCTAATATACTGCCAGATGTTAGGTAAAGAAAAGCCTTTTTTTCAAGACAGAGTCTTCTTACTCTGTCACCCTGGGTAGAGTGCTTTAGTTATAGTTCACAGCAACATCAAATTCATGGGCTCAAGTGATCCTCTAGCCTCAGCATCCTGAGTAGCTGGGACTGTGCACCTAGCTTGTTTTTCTATTTTTAGTAGAGATGGGGTTCTTGCTCTTGCTCAGGCTGATCTCAAACTCCTGAGCTCAGGCAATCCAACAGCCTTGGCCTCCCAGTGTGTTAGAATTAGAGGTGTGAGCTACCACACCTGGCCAGAAAAGCCTTTTTAATGACAGCCTTTGCCCAGGGGCGATGGAACTTTCTGTTGAACATTTCTTTATATGACACTTTAAAACCATGTGTTTCTTACATAGAAATAAACAATCCCATTTCATTTGAATTCTAGCAATACAAATGTACATGTCTGCTTCCGTGATCTGGGTTCCCTTTGCTCTGCACTTTGGTGTAGGGTGCACTTGTCCTAAAGAGAAGCCTCCTTGAGTCAAGCACCAATCTGGGGCTGCAGATTTCTACTATGTCACTGTTATTTGAGAAAAGACTTGGCTGGTAACATTATCTTTCCCTTTTACATAATTCCCCACACCTGAAGATTATCAGGGCTCTTTGAAGTGTGCTGTGATTCCAATTCCATTCAACTTATAAGGGTCATGAGATAAATCTGAATTTACTCAAATTAACACATCACTTTTAAGAGTACCCTACCCCTTCCAAGCATCCCAACTAGATTGCATGGAATCTCATTTGATGCTGGCTTCCCACGGGCTCCTGAATCCAGCCGTGGAAAGAGGGAAGCCGTCATTCCTGCTCACCAAGCATGTCTGACAACTTTAGCAGTAAACACCAAGAAGTCTGGCCTCTGCTCTGACATGTCTCAGGTGTTGAATCAATCAGACTACAAGTTTCTGGTGGGCCCTGCCTGCCCAGACTGGTACTCTAAGCCCAGACCATCCCAAAAGCCTGAATGTTGGCAAGTGACCTGCAGTCACAGACTGGAATGGCCTCTTTGGTCATCAACATGATACCCTGTGAAAAATTCCACATTTGGAAATGCATGACACAGGAATTCCAGGGTGCCCTCTGGTGAGATGTCCCACGAAGTGAGGGCTCCTCTGTGCCACCATGTGAGGGCCAGCACAGACGTGACTGCCCTTCATCCTCACCGTCAACGTGAGAGGCAGATAGTTGAAGTAGACAGTGATCTGGAGGAGGAAGCGTGATGAGAATAAGTGGGTTACCCAGCTGGTAAGCTACAGAGATGAGACATGATGGCGTCCGATCTATCCATCACCAGGGCGACTACTGTGGACTTCGGGAGCAAGCACCCTAAAAAGGGCAGAGAGAAGATGCTGGAAACATGGCACCTAAAACAAATAACACTGATCCTCTGATCCATACAGCAATTAAGAAAATGAACAAATAGTAGTGAGACAGGAAAAGAAGTTTCAGATGTCAAGAGCGAGGCATAAGGATCAAATACCTGGACTTGGAACCAGACTGCTTGCTTCTACATTTTGGTTCCACTTGTCTGCAAAATAGGTTTCCATGAATTAATATAATTAGAGCAGTATTAAGCTCAGTAAGGATACACGGTCATTTTGTTGTTCTTATTTTTATTGTCTTTATTCTTCCTATTTTTATCAGTATGGCTTTCTTAAGTGTCTTCATTGAGGACATACCTTGAGCTCCCTGGGCCATGGAAAACCAGGATGAAGAGGATTCTGGAAACAGACAATCCAGAGCCGTGTCTACCATGTTTCCTGTCAGACCATGGCATACTTGTTTTCTTAAAGATCTCCAAGCTCCAAAGTCTGCTGATCCTCATTCAAGATATGTTGAAGCCAGGGTTGTGTTCATTGTCACAGTTGATACTGAATAATTTACAGCTGAAAAACATTTTTTACCCCATTCTTGAGTCTAGGTTTATGTTATATTCGGCAGAACCACCTTAGATTATGAAGTAACATGTTGGTTGTAGACAGGCAACCCCAAGCCATTGTCTATTTCCCTGTTTCAGGAGTCCCTTCTCTAGTCTGTCTCCTGGTATTTGAATACCTCCAATTCTGGAGTGCTCACTATCTGTGAGTTCTGTGTTACTCTCCACCAGCTCTAAGAGTTACAGATTCTTTTTCTGAGTTAGTCTGAAATCTGCCACCCTCTTATAACATCTATAAATTGACCCTAGTCCTGCCTCCTGGGCAACATGGAGCACCACCCCACCCTCTCCCACAGGAGGGAGATATCACCTAAGTACATCAGTTAGGTAATTGGCAATGTATTCCTTTTCAGAATGTTTTTTCTGGGCGAAAACACTCCAATGTTGGAAGACATGTCTTAGTGTTATGCTGGGAACAATGCACTTACTGTGTGGACTGTTCTTTTGGACACAAACAGTCAGCATTGCTTAACAGTTTTGTGCAAACATGTTCTAATGGGCCTAAGTCTAAGATTTGGTCATTTCAGCCCAAGGCGAGACTGGCCAGGTTTCAGGCTTCCAATCAAATCACTTGTTTATAATCATCTTTATCACCTGGCTTGTTTGTTTTGTTTCCTATATACGGAATGTTTTACTTATTCTAATATCTTCGACTATTCCCATTTTCAGGGTGGAGTTTTTATTTCCAGTCTAATGTCCTTGTCTGAAACCTAGAAATAGAAAAGGCACTCTAAGCAGGAATCTTTAAGGTCACTGATTTCCAGAGCTGAAATTAGTTAGGAGAGGATATTTGCTGTGGTTTTCAAAAGGGGTTATCCTACATTCACACTAATAATCACTTTCCTGTCTATAGTCACTTCCCTTCTGTAATGAAGTTCAAAGTGCTTCATAGTTACAGCTTTATAACTTAATTAGATCATTTTTATTATTTTGTTAAGTATGAGTGATGGACTATATTATTACTCCCACTTTATAGAGAGAGAAATGCTGGGAAGCCCTGAAGCATGGGAAAGAAGGAGGAGTTGGGAGTCTGGACCTATGTCCATGTTCAGGCTACTCCTCACCTTGGCAGTGCCCTTCTCCCATGTCCTGCCATTTCACCCCGTCTTCAAGTCCACTTCATGGCCCTCCACTTTATGGAGAATTGTTCTTCCCAACACTTGTTGCGTGCCATCCATCTCTTGATTTAGTTCAGCTCTTTGTTTTCTAGGAAGGAATTTTGGACATTTTGATTCCTAATGATTTTTTGCTTATATTTTATCTTTCAAATATAGAATGGAAGTACCCTAAGCAGAGGGGCTATATAATTTATTTCTTGTGTAGCTCAACTAGCTCTTGCATCAGGGTGGGAGGCATACATAGTGTGGACTCAACAAAGTCTTAGATCTCTTCCTGTGATATAGATGACAGTATGTCACACAGGAACAATTGATTATTCATGCCTAGAATGTGGGCTTGGAAAGGAAGTGACTCAGTCAATCAACATAATAATTGAATATCCACCATACGTGGACATTGTGTTGTGATGTGATGAGGGTGCAAAGAAAGACAGGATTCTGCCTCTCTGCCTTCGGAATTTCCAGTCCCATTGGCTTCATCCATTTGGGCTGCTTTAATAAAACACCATGACCCAGTGGCTTATAAACAACAAATTTACTGCTCACCCTTCGGAAAGCTGGGAAATCCAAGATCAAGGCACCAGCAGATTTGGTGTCTGGTGAAGGCCTATTCCTCACAGACATCCTCTTCCTGCTATATCTTCACATGGGGAAAGAACAATTAAGCCCCTTTGGGCCTATTGATGGGCATATAAGACGAGGGCATTAATCCCACTCATGAGGGCTCTACCCTCATGACCATATCACCTCCCAAAGGCTCCACCTATTATTACTATTGTTTTTGGAAATGGCTTCAGCATATGAATTGGGGTGGGGGTGAAATAAGCATTTGGAACATAATCCCCAATTGAAGGGTAAGTTCCATATGGGAGAGTGGGAGATGGCATTGGATTTGCAGCCTGACTGTGGGGATTTGAATCCCTGCTCTGCCACTGACGTGTGGCCTAGAGCAGATTGTTTAAACTTTTTGAGCCCCTGGATTTTCTCTTGTGAAAGGTGAATCATAATAGTGTAGGGATGACAAGTGAGATAAGGTATAGAAGAGCATTTCACACAGAGCCTCGCACAGACTTGAGGAATAATAAATACCTATTTTAACATTATTATTAAATGGCTGGTAATTCTAGGTGAAGTGGAAAATGGCACAGCAAGGAGGTGTGTGGGAGTTCAAAAGCACGGCTGTCGAGCCACGTGAGGAAGGAGGAACCGTGAAAGATAGTGAGAACTTGGGTTTTGAGAAGTACAAAGGGGAGGAAGTCTAGGGAGATATATGAGCCAAGCTTAGGAAAAGAGGAGGAAGCAGAAGGTTCTCATGGAGAAATGCTAGCAGACAGTGATAAGAAAAACGAAAGCAATGCGATTACCAGTGATGGTGAATGACAGTGCTGAGTTCTTTCCTTTAATTACACAATGAGGCAGGAATTATCTTTTTTTTTTTTTTTTTGAGACAGAGCCTCAAGCTGTCCCCCTGGGTAGAGTGCCATGGCATTACAGCTCACAGCAACCTCCAACTCCTGGGCTCAAGCGAGTCTCTTGCCTCCGCCTCCCAAGTAGCTGGGACC